>JARHVA010002931.1:1370000-1562500 GCA_037957365.1 Torreya grandis | reverse complement strand
TATAAATCTGGAATATAAATTTTTTAATCCCAAATAACACTTATGCAATGTGTCTCCTTAAAATGAGTTTTTGAAGTCCATACAAGTGCATTAATCTCCTTTTTAGGTGTTGAAAATGAAGATTCTGATAATTTATAAATTAATATCATATATGGAAGTTATTTAAATGATCTAATTACCTTGGAAAGATTATTTTTATGGATTATTATCTTTTGTGGACTTTGGCATACATGAAATTAGCAAAAATGAACTTTTTCTCATAAAGCATTACCTTAAAGTCCACAAAAGAACCTTAAACTTTCCAAATCAACATGAAATGTTATTATAAGGTGATCAAGGCATGAAATGAACTTTAAGGACACATAAGAACCTATGAAACCACTTTACCAAGTTTCATCAGTCTAAGACATGGCTAGGCTAGTACAAGACCAAGAGAGAACATTACCTTAATTTCTCTAAATAAACATTAATATATGCTAACAAAACTTTATAAATACCTATTAGATACCATATAAGATATTACAATACCTTTAAATAGGCTAAAAATTCATGACAATAATTTTTTTGTCTATAGGGGTTGATATTTTGACCTAGGGTCAAAATTAGTCAATATTTTCTTTAAATGATTCCTAAACATAGAGTTAATTTAAAAATTGCAACTCTTTAACATAGGTATTATGTTTTAAATGTAGTAAAATATAAGACTTAGTACAATTATATGAAAAATACAAAAAAAAAATTCCTTAATCAAGTGATATCATTATTTAATTTTTAATAAGTGTAATGATCAAACAATTATAAAATTTTCAATGTAATCTTAACAACTTAATTTGTATACATATAAAGTATCACTTTAAAATTTATTTTAAACTTTAACAAACACAATTCTCACATCATATCTCATAATTAAATATTATAAATCTAATTCAAAAGAAACCAATTACTATTTTAATTGTCCAACTAACTCAATTCCATTAACCTGAGCTAATAATAATAATAGTGTTTAATAGTCATATGAAATTTATCAAGCTTTATGAACACATTTTTATAATATCAGATAACAAAATGAACTTTTACATATATGTAAGGAAATGTATCCTCCTAAATTTAAGAACAAAACTTAGAAGTTAAATTATGAGTCTACATACTCCAAGTAATAGAAAACTAATGCATGAATCCATTTAAGTCATGCAATTAAAAGTTTACAATATCAAATGCCATAATGAACATTTGTAGTCATATATGTCAATGACAAGATAAATAATAATTTGATATTTAAAATATCAAACTATAATCATAATTATAAGTCAATGTGCATACACTAACTTGAATATGTAAATTAAACATAACCTTAATCTTGCATTACATAACTAATAACCATCGATATAATTAATAGAATTAATTATACCTTCATGAATAAAATACTTTTACAATTAACTATCAAAATAACTAAATCAAAATAAGTAAAGTAAATAATATTACACTAACACCTTATATTCATATAAGATTATTTATATTCATGGTTAACAATAGTAACACCGTTGTAGTTATTCTAACTGTTGAAGCTCATTTAGAGCATTCTAAGATTGAAAATTAAGAATGTAATCTATAGCGTTGAACTTGTAAACCCCAATCTAATGTTAGGGTACAACACCCAAAATAAATGTAATTATATTATTATTAGTAACCCTAAATACAAACAATATTATTTAAATATTTACATATAAATAAAATGAACTTAAATGACTCAAATCACTTTTAAGAAATGAACTAAGCCATATACTCAAACCAACATTATAAAACCTCATGAAAAACATTATCAAACTTGTAGTAGTCTAATAATTACATTAAAACTCAACTCAAATTCTTATGCAAGGCAACATATTCACACAACCAATGTAAAATAAATTCAACTACACTAATCAAATAAAATAACATCAAAATTCATTAAAGTGCCAGCTCAATGTTGACCAATAGGATCAAATTAAAACCATGATGAAAAGATCCCAATATCATTATCACTAACTAGTAATGATAATAATTATTGAAATCATTTATACAAATAGTTAACGTCAAACTAGTTTTAAAGACTCATGATGTATGCAATAATCAAAAAAGTCAAACAATCATTTCTATAATCGACATCAAGGGATAAAATCATACTTTCATCCTAAGTCAAAAACCTCATAATGATCAAATCAAATACCCTGGCCATACAACTAAATATGAAACACATTAAAATAATAATAAAATATTATTTTAAACAAAACCTTAATATATGCTAACAAGGATTTATAAATACCTATTAGAGACCATATAAGGTATTACAAGACTTTCAACTAGGCTAACAAGTCATGATAAGAAATTTTTTGCCTATAGGGATTGACATTTTGACCTAGGGTCAAAATTAGTCAATATTTTCTTTTAAATGATTCCTAAACATAGAGTCAATTTAATAATTGTAACTCTTTAACATAGGTCTTATGTTTTTAATGTAGTCAAAATAAGACTTATTACAAGTATATGAAAAATCCAAACAATTTTTTTTTCTTGATCAAGTGATATCATTATTCAATTTTTAATAAGTTTAATGATCAAATAATTATAAATTTTTCAATGTCATCTTAACAAATTAATTTGTACATGAGATATATCAAATATACTTTATACATACAAAGTATCAATTTTTAATTTATTTTACACTTTAACAAACACGATTCTCATATGGTATCTCACAGTTAAATCTTATAACTCTAATTCAAAAGAAACCAATTGCTATTTTAATTATCCAACTAACTCAATTCCATTAACATGAGCTAAGAAGACTAATAGTGTTTAATACTCATATGAACTTTATCAAAATTTATGAACACATGTTCATAATATAAGATAACTAAATGAACTTGTACATCTATGTAAGGAAATGTATCCTCCTAAATTTAAGAACAAAAATTAGAAGTTAAATTATGAGTCTACATACTCCAAGTAATATAAAACTATTGCATAAATCCATTTAAGTCATGAAACTAAAAGTTTACAATATCAAATGCCATAATGAACATTTGTAGTCATATATGTAAATGACAAGATAAATAGTAATTTAATATTTAAAATATCAAATTATAATCATAATTATAAGTCAACATGCATACACTAACTTGAATATGCAAATTTAACATAAACTTAATCTTGCATTACATAACTGATAAGCATAGATATAATTAATGGAATTAATTATACATTCATGAATAAAATACTATTACAATTAATTGTCAAAATAACTAAATCAAAAGAAGTAAAAAAAATAATATTCCACATGAAATATAATGTTGTAAATGTCTACCTCTCTAATCCCAATGACTCCAACCATAATTGACCCTATACCACCCCATCCATTAGTTGGATGTGATTCTAGCTAGACAAGAGAAGTGAGTAAGCTAACAATCTCAACTAATCTTGACTTAACAAAACCAAATGATAAAAATATTCAAATAAGACTATTTATATTCATGGTTAACAACAATAACACCTTTGCATTTATTCTAACTATTGAATCTCATTTAGAGCATTTTAAGATTGAAAATTAAGAGTGCAACCCATAGCATTGCACCTGCAAGCCCCAATCCAATATTAGGGTAAAACACCTAAAATAAATATAATTATATTATTGTTAGTAACCCCAAATATAAACAAAATATTTTAAATATTTCCATATAAATAGAATGAAATTAAATGACTCAAATCACATTTAAGAAATGAACTAAGCCATATACTCAAAACAACATTATTAAACCTCATGAAAAACATTATCAAACTTGTAGTAGTCCAATAATTACATTAAAACTCAACTCAAATTCTTATGCAAGGAAACATATTCACACAACCAATGTAAAATAAATTCAACTACACTAATCATGTAAAATAACATCAAAATTCATTAAAGTGCCAGCTCAATGTTGACCAATAGGATCAAATTAAAACCATGATGAAAATATCCCAATGGCATTATCACTAACTAGTAATAATAATAATGATTAAAATAATTCATACAAATATTTAAAGTCAAAATAGTTTTAAAAACTCATGATGTATGCAATCATCAAAATAGTCAAACAATCATTTAGATAATCGACAACAAGGGACTAAAAGCATACTTTCATCATAAGTTAAAAACCACATAACGATTAAATCAAATAACTTGGCCATACAACTAAATATGAAACACATTAAAATAATAATAAAATATTATTTTAAACAAAACCCAGATGGTATTTAACCCCACCTAAAACTTAGATATTTATTTATATTCTTCTATGTCTGTGCCTAAAAATACACAATTTTGTATCTATTAAAACAAATAACCCAAATAAAAATTGAAGTATAAAGCTAGGGTTTCAAACTCATACCCATGGTTTTCAAAAATAACAAGAACCATTAATATAATGTGCACAACCATAACCCTAAATGGTGTTTAAAAATAATATTAAACTTACATAAAAATAAATGAACTTTGACCTGACATACAAACAAAAATCATAAACCACATGATTTGGCTGAGCCATAATGGATTTTAGAATCTTTTTGTTAAAACAAAAAACATAATCTAGATTTAAACTCAAACCCTAAAGGGTTTAATTCATGAAAACCAACCACTACAACACTTTATTTTACATGCCATAGAATAATAAAATGGCTGCATTCATTTTCAAACAAAAACCCAGTCCATACTAGCAAGGTCAAATTATAAATCCACTCAAAATTTTAAATACAATACTTACTTGTACACCGGTCAAAAGATTACAAATGATGGTGAATTTACTTCTTTTCCTTGCCTCCACAAGCTTGTAACCATTTACATGATGAATTTAAAAAATCAATCAACCCATTTAAACCAACTTGAACTACCATAAAACTTTACAAAAACTCTCGCATGGCCAAAAAGAAAAATGACTCATTGTAGTTTGAACTCCTTAAAAAGCTCATGAAATTAATTGCATTCCTATTTCCCTTGGCTACTATACCCAATTTTTGGTAGAGTTTCCCCAAGCATAGAGGTTCCATATGACAAATACAAATGAACATACAATAATCCTAATAATATTAGAAGAGTCTTGAACAAATTACATTAAATGACAAGCTAATTTCATCACACCAAAGTTACAAACAAACCCCAAAACTTTAACTAATATCATGCCCATGGTGGGTTGTGGCTCTCATGACCTAGACAAAGACAAGATATGACTTGGTCCAATTAAACACTAAATACAACAAGATTCCCATTCAATAAATACCTTTGATGTAATCAAATGAAGTTTTAAGATAAATTTAAATGTTAAAATGCCTTAGAAACAAAAATAATGACTAATGCCTTTTAAGCCAAAATGAATTGGACTATGACTAGTAATCAAGTCACTCAAAGACCAACACAAGTCAAAAGACTTAAGTCATGAATTTGATAATAATTAAAATGTCATGAAACACCAATGTAATGTCAAAGAATGACAAGCAGTACATAAGGTGAATAATATAAGGAGTAAGACAATCAAGTAATAGAAAATAGTACATTTGAAAACACTAACCCATTTCAACATAGCCAACAGAGTCAAAGATTTAAAATCAACTTAGTAAATAAATGATCAAAGAAGAAGTCAAATTTAACTAAAGATCATCATAATAAGGTAGTTGAATCTAATAATGATAAACACTAAACAATTGAATCAAACCTATAAAATGACTCAAAACATAATAATAGTCAAAGCTCAGTATTGGATATTTTAAGTTCATTGTTTCTTTTTATTCAAATTTTCAGCCTCACCCAACTAATCAAAGTCACACCCAACCTAGGTCATATCTAATACCTAAAATCATAATAAACCATCAGAAATACTCATACGATATAAGAACAATAAATGAAATAACAACATTAAATACAATAATATAAATGAATTGAATAATGACTCAGTAACTCATTAAGAATGAAATATCCAATGTTGTAATGAAAAACATATCAAATAACTATCTTAAAAATAATAAAAATGGATCAAACATAGATCACATAACTATATCATAATAGTAATTGAAATAATTACATCTTGAATAGTTCATAGCTTAATCATAATAACAAGTGAAATAAATGTAGTCAATTAGGGTCATGACATCCTTCTCCACATTGAAGAGAGCCATTTCAGTAATCAAAATAGCTAAGTATGGTGTTTCTTTAAAATACTCTCATCTTATCAAGTAGCACTTATTTTAGATAAAGGATCAAACTGAACCAAATTTTGGGAAATATCACAAATCTCAATCTAATGTTATAATGGTCTGGGATTATCACTGGATTGAACTACATTTATTCCTCTTTTAGAAATTGAAGGTGAGTCTAATCCAAAACATGAGAATTATTAGGTATATACTTTTTAATAATGCAACATGAAAAACATCATGAATCTAGGAGAAAGAAGAAGGAAGGTCTAGTCGATAGGTAATAGGACTAATATTTTACAAAATTTTAAAGGGTTCTATAAACTAAGGAGCTAATTTGGATGACTTTTCAAACTTAATCAAAATTTTCCATGGTCTAACACACCAAAACACTTTATTAGCAACTTCAAATTCAAATGGCTTTCACTTTAAATCAACATAACTCTTTTGTATATCAAAGGTAACCTTTAGATTATGCCTCTTATTATTTACATTTGCCTATCATACTCCTATAAAACATAAAGACCAATAATAGTTATATTTTTCAAACTTTTCTAGCCAAATGGATTCCTACACTTATGTCCATACAAATCTTTGAAAGGAGCCATTTTAATAACATAATGGCATGTATTATTATAAGCAAACTCAACTAAGTGTAAATAATCTTTCCATTTACCTTGTTGACCCATCACATAGATTCTTAGCATGTCTTCCATAGCCTGATTTAGTCTTTTTGTCTGACCATCCATTTTTGGGCGATAAGAACTAAAATTCAATATTGTACCAAAATCAATAATTAAAGTTTTCCAAAACCTTGAATTAAAATTTTTATCTCTATCAAAAATAGTAAATTCATGCATGCTATGTAGCCATACTATTTATTTCACAAACCTTTCAACAAACACGGATGCATCATTGGTTAAATTTTTAATAATGAAATGACCAAATTTAGAAAACTTATCTATTACAACCAGAATAGTATCATGTTTGCTTCATGATTTTATCAAACTAGATATGAAATATAATGAAATCACGACCCACTTACTTCTTGGAACATCATGAGGGTACAACAATTCTCCTTGATGGTAATGTTCAACTTTCACATGTTGATAATCCAAGCATTTTACCATCAAGTTTGCAACTTCTATTTCAAACCAGACCAATAATACAATATTTTCAGCTCATATGTCATATTCATAACACTAGGATGATCAAAATGAGATGCTGCATGCACTTTAAGTCATAAGACTCAAGCACATAAATTCTATTTTTATGTTTTATTAAACTATTAGAATTAAAAAAAAGTCACAAAATTTCTTTACTACAGGGTCATCAACCAAATTTGCACTTACATCTTGGAAAAACTTAACAAAATGTTACTATTCTAAAATTTTAATTTTGAAACTATTATGTAGAATAGATAGAGTAATGAGATATGTGTGTTATCTTAGTTCATTAGCAACATGATTATTATTACCTTTAATATATGAAAAATTCATATCAAAATTACTTCTAAGTTTCAACCATCTATAGTGGTGAACATTCAGATCATTTTGGGAAAATACATATTCTAAGCTGTGATGATCAAATTTTACTTTAAAATATTTACCTAGTAAAAAGTGTTTCAATTGATTCAAATAGTGAATAATATTCAAAAGTTCTAGGTCATGAGTGGTGTATTTTTTCTCATAATCTTTCATTTTTCATGACTCATAATCCATAATTGAACCATCATAAGTTAGCATGGCACCCATGCCTTCTTTGGATAAATCAACCCATATTTCAAAATTACCATTGAGATCTTGTACAATAAGTATAGGTGATGTAGTTAACAAATATTTAAGCTTATGAAAAGTTTTTTCACACTCATAAGTATAAAAAAAATTCTTACCCTTGCACTTTAAGGAAGTTATTGGGTTAGTCAACTTAGAAAAAATTTCAACAAACCTTCTATAATAACTAGCTAATCCTATAAAACTATGTACTTAATGCATGTTTTTTAGGATTAGGCCACTCTTGGATAGCTTTAATCTTAGCTGGATCAACAATAATGCCAACCTTAAATATAATATGACCCAAATAGTGGATCTTAGTTTGAAATAAAGCACATTCAGATAACTTACCAAATAATTTATGCTACCTTAGTATTTGTATCACTAAATGCAAATATTGGTCATGTTTAAGAACATTTTAATAATAATATGTCATTAAGGAAAACTAGAAAAAGTTGTCCATAAAATTCCTCAATACACTAGATCAAATTCATTAAAATGTAATAGGTGCATTATTCAAACCAAAGGGCATTATCATAAACTCATAATGTCCATACCAATTTTGAAAGTGGTATTATGGATGTCTTCATCTTTGAATCTCAGTGAATGAAGCTTGACTTAAGTTTATCTTACAAAATATAGTTGAATCCATCATTTGATAAAATAGATCATCTAACCTTGACTAAGGATAATGATTTTTTATAGTCACCTTGTTAAGCATGTGATAGTCAACACACAAATGCAAGGTTCCATCCTTATTTTTTATAAATATCATAGGTGCACCCCAAGGAAATATACTTGGTTGAATACTATAATTTTCTAGTAGCTCTTATGGCTGTGATTTCCACTCCTACAACTCTACTACATTCATATGATAAGGTGTTTTAGATGTAGGGGCTACCAAAAGTGTTACATAAATAGAAGTTAAACTCCCTCTTATGAGGTAAACTAGGTAGTTTTTATGGAAAAAAATAAGAGAATTCTTGAAAAACTAGATATTTTCATAATGTTATTTATATTACAAGTGTTGTTTCATGCATCTACATAACATATAGTTTGTAACCTTTATGCATTGCTTTCTTCAATTGTAAGGATGATAACAAATTACATACTTTAGGTTTCAACAAACCTTCAATTATTATTGATTTTCCCATGTCATCACTATTGTAGGCTCAATTTTCACCCTTGAAGAGAGTTATTCAAGCTTCCTCCAATTGAGATACACAATGGGGACCACCCTAGGCTATGGATCACCTATGGTGGGGTTGTACTTCTAAAAAAGGTTAGATTCCTCTTGATGCTCACCTACACTAATGATTAACTAATGTTTCATAGGGAAAAGGGTTAGAAAGAGGATAAGGGCTCCTAAGAAAGTTAACTATTTGATGCACCAAATAAAAATGGGAGACTCCCATAAGCTTGAACCCACAATATATCTATAGAAGGCAATGCTAGCTCACACAACCTCAAGATCAAGCTAGTTACATAAGTATTTCATAGAAGAGGTTTGATAAGAATTGAATCTAAAAAAAAGGAGTTATAAGACTCATTGAAATCTCACATTAATGGTAGAAAGAACAGTAATATATACCTACAACTCTACTTGAATACACCCTTGAAAAAGAATAAGAAAGGACCATGACAAGGAAGATTCTCCTTCACATAATGCCATAGTGCACAACTCACTCAACATAGATCTAAGGTAAGAGATAGGTAAAGAAAGTCTTATATTGCATCAAGAGGTATTTATTACAAATGCTTGATAGGGTCAAGCCTAATCAAGATGAGCATATTTTTCAATATCTCAGAGAGTATCCCTATCTCCCAAAAAGATAAAAAGTCTAAAATTTGAGAACCCCCATCATGGGAAAGAAACCAAGATATATATAAGAAGTGTGGAGAGAGATGTGAATAATGCATTGGAGAGTGGAAAAAAGTCATCAAGATTAAGAAGAAAGGTGGTATCTCATTGATTTCTTTCTATATGCATGCTTTGTTTATAAAATGGATCTCTTGTTGTCCCAATAATCCTCAAGCTCCTCTCATTGGCTAAGAGATCCCATTAGAAGACAAGGGATTATTCCATGTGATGATCAGTTTTGTTTGAGTGGAATCAATGCTCTTAACTACTTCCTCAACTACTATTTCACCACCTTGGGACCCTAAGTCTACTTGACATGTTCATGAGGATCAAATTCTTGAATCCTAAAACTAATAGTGCCATGCCATGAATAGAAGTTAGTACTTGCTTTGTCGATGATAGATCCATATCGACCGATGAGACCATTTGCATTAAACACATATCTTTTCCATTTCTATATATGGATCATAGGTTCATTGATAGATGGAAAACCAATCTAAGATTATTGATTCTACTATAGTTTCTATATTAATGCAAACCTATAGACTATATAACACTTTTCTATATTATAATAGGTCTAAATAAACCCATTCTACTTCTGTAGGGACTAAGATTTCATTGTATACATGGATCCTTCTTAAAATAGTGAATATTATTGTAGAAACAACCCTGCTCGATACAAATTTATGAACTAAAGGTCCATTTTTAGTTCCAATGGCAATCCATTTATGTTACTTATAATTTAGTGCATGGTTTATGGACTTTTAATAGTGTTTAATCAAGCTTCAATGGTATCAGATTAACCCTATAAAACTTATGTTTACTTTCATCAAAAACTAGCCTTGGCTTCTCAACCTTTATTTTTATTGGTTATCAATACTAGCATAGATCATTGAATCATTGACCCATCTTGCACCACTAATCTTTATCACTATGAATGATCATAAGTCATTAATCTACCTTTGACCTATCAATCTCTCTCTGAGCTAGTACCCCTTGGTACTCTCACATTTGATTTCAAAATCCATTGTCAGTCTATTAGCTTTGGCTCTTATACCACGTGTCAATCTCTAGAGCTCCTTAATTGTTCAACTCATCTCAAATCATTGGATCAAAATGTATGATACAATATGGACTATTAGATCTATTGGAACCCACTATTTGAAAACTAATGGCTATTTTGTGAAGTCAAATTTTACGTCCATGCTCTTTTCAAATGATGTTCACATGACCATCATGACGTTCATGTAACCATCAAATTCTAGCTCAAAAGGGTTTGTTCTGCTCAAAATTTATTTTGACATTCACATAAATGTCTTACTCTACTGGTTTAAGTTTGAAGCTCCATAACTTGATCCAAAAAGCTGGTGTGGACTTGAAACTTTTAGATCATGTTCCTAGTATGAAGAACTACTTGGTGCTACAATCCTTTGGCTCATAGGGGATTCCTAAGTGAAGATAAAAATTACACAAATGATATAGTTTATTTGCTCTTTCATGATGTCCTGATGATGATCTAGATATTAAACGTGCATAATTCATCCTTTGATCAATAATTCATGGTTTTGATGGATTTTTAAGGTTAGTGCAACCTAGTTCATGCTTTTGAATGCTCAAAACATATGATAAGCTACTTGGATCCTCTTCATTCTATAATCTTAGAGCTGTTTCAAACCTTTGGTCCACTAATTCCACATGAACTCTGCTAATATTTTTGAAGCTTTGTATATGGGTCAAAAATGGCCAACATCTTTGGTGACTCAGAGGGGTTACATGCATGTCTATGTAAAGGAACTTAGACCATGTGCCTAGTTTGTCCATTGGGAAAGGGGTCTCTATTTGTGTCTAACACATTTGACTTAGATCTAACATTGGCTTTTAATATTTCTCTAACCTCTTTTGAAAAAGATAAAGGACCAAGAAAGAATAATCAAGATACAGTTCCCAAGGACTTATTGAAAGGGAAAATAACCTAGAACAAAATAGGGACAACAAACAAATGTGCTAGAAATAATACTTAGAGGAATTTGTATAAACTAATATATATATATATATATATATATATATATATATATATATATATATATATATATATATATATATATATATATATCCTTAAACCATGTGTACCTTTCCTCCTAGATCAAATTGAAAGTTTGATAACATTATTGCATCATGAAATGAGGAATTGAATGAGGCTTGAAACTTCTTGACCCTTGGACTTGATGCCTACTTCTTCTTTGTTGCATCTTTTAGCTCCTTTAGCATAATGTCCAATGAGAACCAAGCAAATCCAAATAGGTTAGATGTGTGCATTCATATAATCCCAATTTATTCATATGGTTCCTTAGCCATGACCTCCAATCATGGTTCAATAAGGTATACCTATTTGATTTCCATGGTGTCCTTAATAAGAGTGGGCTTAATCTTGGTCACAAATTTTTCTATCTCATTGAGGAGCTCTGCATATTCTGCCCAATCTTGGTCATTATCCTCCATGGGAAACTCTTTGTCCACCTTTTCAAGCACTTGATCCTAAACTTGATAGAGATATTTAATCTCTTAAAAGAGCTTCATTTACAACTAATAACCATCCTTTTATTCTTCACTTTGATCAAACTGGATAAGATCAATTTGATGAGTATCTTGATCCTTATCAATAATAGATATCTCAATCTCATCCATGTCCTCCATTTGTACTAATCTCTCATCAAGACTAGTCTTCTCATTTTATTTAGGAATCCTCAAAGTAACACATTATTCATGAACCTAAAAAACATTAATGGAAATCTTAGATGAAGATGTAACCTATTGTACTATCTCATCATCCAAATCTACCATCTTAAGTTCACTAATCTCACTCATGAAATCATGATACAACTATTTTGAATGTTCATTTTCTTACTGAATCTCATATGAGATTTTCACTTGCTCCTTCAAATCACCCTCTTTGACATTATGAAAGATTAAGACATGTTTGCTCTCACCAAGTGGTGTAACAATAATGATCTCCCCTTATAGCTTTGATGATTCATCATTATCAATTATGATTTCATCATGGATTTCACTGCTTACCTCTTCAAAGAGTGACATAAGATAGTCTTGGGATGACTCCAAGAGAGATGAGACATATGTGACACCTCCCTTATCTAGCTGATTATCTTTGATAGTCATATCCTCCTTTTGTATGTTGCTTTGGATGGATTTACAAGATGGAAATGACCTATATTCTTAAGGAGGCAGGGATGGGGGTTGAATGACCTTGGATTTTCTTGACTACATGATTTGGTTCCAAGATGGAAAATATGGAGATCCTTCTTTAGCCTTTTGATTCTAGGTCTCCTCCTCTTTCCTTATCTTCATCTCTAACTCTCTAATCTACTTATCATATATCCTCTTGGAATATCTCCTATTTAAGGTGGTTAATGGCTTCATGAAATATTGTTGAGGAGGGATGGGAGAGGTTTGCATAGGTTCATATCTTGATTTATGTTGGGAACTCAAGTCCAGACTTGCCTTACTTGGCCCACCCCATGAGTTCACCACTTGGTTCCATTTTGGAACCTTGAAGAACATCATAAGGGGTTCTTGAAGAAGGATGGTTTCTTGGATCTCAATAGTAGGCTACTCCATAATAATTTCCTTCTTTCTTTGTCAGCTCCCTTGGATAGATCTCTAAGAAGGAAAAGTCTAAGGAACACATGAAGAACTTGGCATAGTCAAAGGGGAACTTGGAATGGTATCTTAGGGAGGAATGGGTGGTACATAAGAAGGATAAAGTGGTGTATATGAAGGGACATAATATTGTTGAGGTTGGACCTATTTCTCCTCAAGGCCTTTTAGCTTGTCCTCAATGCTTTGAATGTAACCACATACATCCATCATCTTACCTAGGACATTATTCCAATTTCTTCAATAGGTTCCCATTCTACTTTTATTTACTAAAATGACTCCCTCACATGATGAATCAGGTGAGTAGGAACATCTTAGCCATAATAATTTTGTGAGCACAATTCTAGTGCATGCTTGTCGAGGCTTATTAAAGTTTGCCTAAGTGTTGGTGTGTATGGCTCATGATAGGGTTGATGAGGAGAAATATTATGATGGGATTATTGTCCATAAGAAGGATTAGGGAAATAATATTACATATATGATTGATATTGGTCCCCATATTTTTGGAAAAGACTATAAGGAGGGTAAGAGCCATTCTATTGATAATAAGGATCATGAGAAATTTGACAAGGTTCCTCATATCTTTGACAAAATTTATGGTAAGGCTGATTAGGCTTATATGGATTATGAGGATCATATTGGGGATATTGATAAGGAGGTATATAATATGGATATTAACCATGTATATTAATATTAAACTCATATATCAAAGGATATACAAGAATTAATTAAAAACTTCATTGAGACATACCTGGTCAGCTCATAACTAGAAGCTTTGATTTGGAGTCGCCATTAATGGTAATTTGATTACTTCCAAAAGATGATTAGAGGAAAGACACACCAAAATTTTTCCACTCTTTTGTACATTTATCCCATCAAGAGTGATATAAACTATTGTAGGCTCAATTTTCACTTTGGAGAGAGTTATTCAGGGTCACTCTAATTGAGATACATAATGGGGATAACCCCAGGATATAGGTCACTTATTGTGGGGTTGTACATTTGGAGAAGGATATATTCCTCTTGATTCTCACCTAAACTAATGATAAACTAATTATTCATAGGGAAAATGGTTAGAAAGAGGATAAGGGCTCCTAAGAAAGTTATCCAGGTGATACACCAAATGAAAATGGGAGACTCCCATAATCTTGAACCCACACTAGATCTATAAAAGGAAATTCTAGCTCACACAACCTCAAGACCAAGATAGTTATATAAGTATTTCATAGAAGAGGCTTAGGAATCAATGAATGTAAAAAAAGAGGAGTTTTAAGACTCATTGATATCTCACATTAATGGTAGAAATAACACTAATCTATAAATACAACTCAACTTGAATACACTCTATAAAAAGAGAAAAAAATGACCATGGATGAGGATGACTCTCCTTCACACAATTCCGTAGTGCACAACTCAGTCAACATAGATCCAAGGCAAGAGATAGGGAAAGAAATTCTTATATTGAATCAATAAGTAGTCCTTACAAATATTTGATAAGGTTGAGACTAATCAAGATGGGCATGTTTTATAATATCTTAGAGAGTATCCCTATCTCCTAGAAAGATAAAAAGTCTTAAATATAAGAACCCCCATCACAAGAAAGAGACCAAGATATATGGAAGAAGGGGGAGAGAGAGATGATAACAATGCATTGGAGAGTGAAGAAAAGTCATCAAGATTAAGAAGTGAGGTGGTAGCTCATTGATTGCTTTCTATCTGCATGCTTTGATTCTCAAATGGATCCCTTGTCCCAATAATCCTCAAGATCCTCTTATAGTCTAATATATCCCACTAAAGACAAGGGCTTGTTCCATGTGATGACCAATTCCATTTAAGTGGAATTAATACTATTAACCACTTCTTCAACTACGTGTTCACCACCTTGGGACCCTAAGTCCACTTGATGTGTTTATAAAGATCAAATATTTAAATCTTAAAACTAATAGTGTTATGCCTTGAATGGTGGTTATTACCTACTTTGTTGATGATATATCCATGTCGATAGATGAGACCCTTTGCATTAAACACATATCTTCTGCATTTCTACGTCTGGATCATAGGTTCATCTATAGATGGAAAACCAATATAAGATTATTGGTTTTCCTATAGTTTCCATATTAATATGAAAATATAGACTATATATCACTTTTTTGTATTATAATAGGTATAAATAGACCCATTCTACCTCTACAGGGACTAATAGTTCATTATATACATGGATCCTTCTTTAAATGGTGAACATTGTTGTAGAAATAACCTTGCTCGATACAAATTTATGAACTAGAGGTCTATTTTTAGCTCTAATGGTGGTCCATTTACATTCCTTATACTTTATTATATGGATTATGGCCTTTTAATGGTGTTTGATTGAGCTTTAATGGTGGCAGGATGACCTTGCAACACCTATGTTTGCTTCCATAAAAAACTAGACATGGCTTCTTGACCTTTATCTTTATTGGTTGTCAATACTAAATCAGATCATTGATTCATTAACCCATCTTTCACTATTGATCCTACTCAATATGAATGATCTTGAGTCATTAATCTACCATTACCCTATCAATCTCTCTCTGAGCTAGTGCCTCTTGGCAATACCATGTTTGATTTTAGGACCCACTGCCAATTTATCAGCTTCAATGCTTATGCTATATGTCAATCTCTCAAGATCCTTGACTGTTTGACTCATCTCGTACCATTATATAAAAATGTATGATATAATGTAGACCATTAAATCTATTAGGATCTAGTATTTGATAACTAATGGCTATTTCATGAAATTAAATTTGATGTCCACACTCCCATAAATGGTGTTCACATGACCATCATTGATGTTTGTGTAACCCTCAAATTTAATCTCAAAAGGGTTTGTTTTACTTGAGCTTTATTTTGACACTTATACGAATGTCTTACTGTAATGGTTCAACTTTGAAGCTCCATAACTTGAGCCAAAAAGCTCATGCAGACTTGAAACTTTTAGAGCATGTTCCTAAAATGAATAATACCTAGTGCTAAAATCCTTAGAATCATGGGGGTTCCATGAGTGAAGATAAAAATTGCAGAAATGAGCTGGTCTGTTTTCTCCTACGTGATGTCCCAGTGATAGTCTGGCTCTTAAACTTGCACAATTCATCCTTTGATCAATACTTCAAGGTTTTGATGGATTCTTAAGGTTAGTGAAACCTAGTCCATGCTTTGAATGCTCGAAACATATGAGAATGTTCTTGGATCCTCTCCATTTTTTAATCTTATACCTGTTTCAAACCTTTAGTCCACTCATTCCACATGAAGTTTGCTAAGCTTTTCAAACTCTAGTATGTGGGCCAAAAATGGCCAATAATCATAACATTTAACCACTTTATTACATCATTATAGATTATCTTTATGTTGTTACAACCAATCCATTCTGAGAATGACATCAAAATAACCAAGAGGATCTAAAAAGAGTTTAAGTTAGGTTTTAAAATTGCCTAAGTCTAAGCTTATTTATTCATGACTCTTAGAAACCAAGACCCTTTTGGCTGAGCCAAACTCACCATCTCAACTATCATTCAATGTCACAAGATTTATTTTACAGTTATTCATGATCTTTGGATTAATAAAATTATCCATTGCCCCTGAATCAAACAAAATTAAAATAGAAATATCATTTAATTTACCTCTAACTTTGATATTGGTTGCTTGAAAATATTTGTTTCTATTATCCACAACTAGATACACCATATGGTTAGCTGATTGACCTGATTTTAGCTTTGATCAATCTTTTTAATAATGATTATGGTCACATTCCTAGCATACTATAGTCCATTGAGGTGACACAAGAATGGTATTTTCCCTATTGGATGGTACATTTTGACTACCTTGGATTTGATTTGTCTTAAAACTTGTAGACTTGGAAGAATTATGATTCTTAAGGTTTTTATTTTTCCTTTGAAATTTGTTAAAACCACTTATACTTCTTTTAAATCTATGGTTTTGATCAGATTTCTAAAATACTTAGGTGAAGGGGATATATTTTTGTTCTTAGATTGCTATCTATTCTATTTAAAATACTACCTTACTTTTTGATGATCTTTCTCTTTTTATTATACCCTATGAGTATATTCAATATCATCAGTTAGAGTCTTATGATTAGTCATATTGACATTATGCATCAATATCTCCTTTAACCCTAGCTTTAAATTGGTTACTTTAGTTTCTTCATCATGTATATAGTTAACATGTTCCAATAGGTTTAAAAAAATATTTTCATACTTAGTTATAGATACATTCCCTTGTTTTAACACCTAAAAAATCAATTATTTTATATTCCTCAAAGTTAGGGCTAAGATACCTCTTCCTAAAATGCCTTTTAAAAGTAGACTAGGTAAGATTCATTGGTTGGTAACCCTCTAAGACACAAAGATGGTCCCATAAAAGAGGTGTAGCTCCAACTAACAAATATGCAACCACTCTGGATTTCACATTGAAGGGCATATTATGAAGGTGAAAGTGTTGGAGAGTTGTCATGATTATGTCATAGTGTTGTCATGGAGGTGTCCTATTTAGTGGATGAATTACTTTGATAATCTATGTGACAATGACAAATTGTGTAATGTGCTTGTTGTAGTGTGCTTTATGTATGTTTGGTTGATCTTCAGTATTGACATGGATAGAGAAGATCAGGGATGAGTATAGTGATTTGAGCATGAGAAAGGGGTCTTATAAAAATTTAAGAAAGCTTTGAGAGCTTGTGTGCATAAGTGGAATTCATCTAGTTTTTCATTGTTCTCGTCTAGACACTTTGGGTCTAATGGTAGAAAATCTGAGTAGGCAATTTGATGACATCACCATTTCCATGTGTGAATGAGTCAAAGGGAGTTGGTCATATGGTTGTGATCACATTAGTCCTTATATATTATGTTCTATATCTCAAGTCATTCATTAAAGCATGTTCAAAGATATAAGGGTTCAAATTTGGATTCTTAGTCAGAATTCATTGTCTTCCCATAGCCAAATTTACAATATGGCTAGAAACCACTAAGTAAGCATATTTATGAGGTCATCATTCACAAATGTGGAGGTGTTTAGACAAAATGATCATATGGGTTTGTTCATTTTTATGCCTAATTTATATATGATAATTTTTAGATCATGTGATATAATGCATCAAAAGATATGCATATGCAATGTTGGGTTCCAAAGTAATTTGACTATGTTTTTCCATAGTCAAATTTAAAATGAGTAGAAAGAGTTGAGTGAGAATTTTGATGGTGTTATATCTTGTATATGTTAAGGTTTCGAGATAAATTGTTCATATGGGTTTATTCAATTTTGAGCATAGATGATTTTTACTAAATTTGAGATCATTCAGTGAAGTATGGTAAAGTTATACATGAGCAAAGTTAGCCTCTCAAGAAGGTTTTGACATGGTTGGATCTATGATATAAGTTTTTGAGAAGGATTTTTAATAGAATTATATATCACATGTGTGAAGGTTCTAAGAGTAGTGTGTCACATGATTGGATTCTCCTTTTTGAGGAGATCATCTGGTCCATATTTGAGACCCTGTGTCAAAACATAGAAAAAGTTATTAAGGAGCAAAAATGGCTACTCAGGCTTATTAAAAGCATCCCCATAGTAATTTTTAAAATATTTAAAGCTCAAGAAAGATAGATGGTGTACATTGATCCAATAAGTCAAGAAGAAGTGAGATGAAGATAGGTGAACATTGTTTAATGACTGAACAAAGGTACACGATAATGATCTAATGGTGAACGTGCATTCTGTTGTTTTCCAAAAATATCACTCATTTTTTTTGGGACAACATTTAAACTATTTTGGTCCTACAAACCAAAATCATCTCTTCCCTTTTCAAAATTTGTCTTGGGCATTCAAATTCCTCATTTTTCAAGCTTCTTAGAAATCTACAGACTCTACAGGCTAGAATCTATGGACTCTACAGGCTTAAATCTACTAACTCTATAGGCTTGAATCTATGGAATCAATAGTTAGGGAAATCTACAAACTCTATAGGCCAAGTTTAATGGGCTTCATAGGTTAAAATATATGGACTCTCTCAAGGTTAAGAGAAAACTATAGACTTGGTTTCTACGGACTCTACAGGCAGGTTCATTTCCATAGGTTTAAAGGCTTCTGTAGGTGGGTTCAACCAAAAGAATCAGTTTCTAACACTTGGTCATTTTTGAGATTGGTTCAGTGCCTTGGTTTAATCAAAAATATCCATCGAGAAGCATCTAAGCAAAGAAGGCTTGAACCGTTGAACCATTAAACCACTTTGGTTCAAAGGTTCAACGAGTTCAAAATTTACGAGGTTGAACCATCTTGGTTCAACGACGAGTTCAATCAAAGGAATGGTTCAAAGGTAGGTTCAATCAAGCAGTGCAATGCTTTGTTTCACTCATTTGGTTCATCCTTTGGTTCAATCAAATAGTTTGTCAATTGGTTCAAAGGCTTGGTTCATCGGCTTGAACCATTTTGGTTCAAAGCCTTGGTTCAACAAAATGGTTCAAAGCCTTGGTTCAACGAAGTGGTTCAATGCATTGGTTTAATCAAACAGTTCAAAGCCTTAGTTAAAAGGAGTGGTTCAAATGTAAAAGTTCAAGAGAGCTTCCTAAAGGACAAGTGTCCTTGTGGAGGGTACTTGGTCGACAAAAATACCCTTCAGAAGGGTTATTTTCAAAGAAGGCCAAAAAGGTAAATTCTTTCAAAAAATTTGTTTAAGGTAGATAGTCATAATTCTTTCTGAATTTTATCCAAAGGAATTCCTTTAGACAAAAAGTCTCAAATAATTCTAAGAAGTCGCAAGAGTAAATCCCAAAGGAATTCACGTATATGGAAAACAGAACAATTTCCACAGACTTTTTGTCTGTAGGAAATTTCCACAGACGTTTTGTCCACAAGAATTTGTCTGCAAGAATGCCATGAAAGGCTGTCAAAGGACCCCGAAGGGCAGGTGCCCTTGTAGGGGACTCTTGGATGCCAATTTAAAGAATACTTCCCTGAAGTTGAAGGGTCACTTGAAGAAGCCCGAAGGCCATTCAGAGACCGCCCGAAGGGTGGATACCCTTGTGGGGGGCTCTTCCTAACCCAAAGCGGGTCATTTCTTAAGGCCCGAAAAGGAAAGTTCAATCCAAGAAAGTGCCAAATAGAAAAGCTGAAGAAGGACCAAGGGGTGACGTGCTCAAAGATGTCAAATTCAAGATAGCAAACTAGTCATTGATCCTTCAAATCTACAAACCTGAATGCATTCACAGGCTTTAAGGCCAAGGCCAGCAGAAAGTGAGGAAGGAACAAAATAGCAAATTGAATCTAGGACTTGATTTAATTAACCAAAAAATAATGAATGATGAAGATAGGATTTGATCACCAGGTGGACATTGAAAGTTACAAACTTTTAATAGTGTGACTTATTTCTTTGCATTGATAAAATCAAATGGGTAAACACCCCTAAGTTCTAGCCTATCTTCTTAACATATTTCAATACAACATGATGTGTTACTATTCTCGAGTCCTTCTTGAAGAGGATTTATAAGGAACTCTCTTGTTATTGTAAAATATCTCTTTTTTGACAATCAGAATGAAACTCTGCCCAAATTGAAAGGCACTTTTGAGACTTTGAGCTCAGTTTGTTGATCATATTTTGTT
This sequence comes from Torreya grandis, assembly GCA_037957365.1. Taxonomy (NCBI): domain Eukaryota; kingdom Viridiplantae; phylum Streptophyta; class Pinopsida; order Cupressales; family Taxaceae; genus Torreya; species Torreya grandis. Next base: position 1,541,350 of record JARHVA010002931.1, on the reverse strand, counting down.
ACTAGAATAAGAAAGCAAGTGATTTTTCAAACTTTGTGCTGTGATATCTTTGTTGTTGAGGAAACTATTTTTATGTCATTTTCCTTGATATATTCTCTATTCTTTTAATTCAACAAGCAGGATTAGTGAAATTAGTCAGGAAGGTGTCCTGAAGAGTCAACTGTGGAGAGACTTTGTGCCCCCATAATTGGCTTTCAGTGTGTTTTCTTTTATTTCTATGTAAAGGACTTTGGGAAGACTTTGTGCCCTCATTGTCCTTTGTATCTTACTCTTGAGCAATTCAGGTGGAGTCTTTGTACTGCATCTTGATTTGCTAGTTATTACATCTTTTACTACATTTTGTTGTTACTACCTGGAGTATTCTTATGGCCTACTGAATAGTACTTTTGAAAGAAGAGGAGTGCTTTCTATCATTTTCCTTGAGTTTCTCCTATGATCTGTACACATTATCTCTGAATAAAGAGAGATGGATGGTTTGTCTTACCCTTGAGTATTATTTTCTATTTATATATATCTAGTATATCTATAGGGAACCTCCCTTTGATGAGAGGAGAGATCAATCTCCTTTTGATGCGGTAAAAACTACACATTTAGATGACCAGTCTTCCTGCTTTGGCTGATCAGACCTATTTTGTTTATCAGTATGTTGATTGACAAAATATTCAACCAACACATTCATACAGATTAATCAAATGATGAGCATTGATTATTAAAGACCTAGTTGATCCATAAATATCTATGGAATGCATTGAGTTAAAGTTCTTAAATTGTATGAAATGAGTTTAATTTGATAGCTATTTAACATTTGGATTTGGAAGATTATGTGTTAAAGTTATGACAAGATTGATAGTGCATATTTGATCTGAGTAGCAAGGACATGAGATGATTTCAAAGTGGTCTAAGTTTAACTATGACCATTGTTATTCAAATGTTTGAATTTAACATAGGAAAAAACCAAAGATTTTTATTTTGACCATATTTTTCAATATAAGTAAAATTTACTTATGTTGTAAAAAGAAAAGTGGTAGAGGACTCCAAGGTACATCTGGATATATAGATTTGAAGATCTAAAAGTGAGTACAATAAAAAATATTGAGCTTAGAAGTTGAATTTTTTTTGTTCTACAAGTGACCCAAAAAGGATATTCAAGATTATATTGATGTTTTTTATGTCTCATGATGACGTAGCTATTAGGGAGTGTTGTATACTCTGTGAGGATGATATGTGTAGTTTTTGGAGGTGTGATCAATCTATCTTGAGTATGAACAATGCTTAAGAAGTTTATTGTTTGTTTGGTAATGGTGTTCTTATGTATAAGGTCTTCGTTTGAGTTATTTGAGCATATGTAGAGGTGAGATATGTTAACTATGATCATTTGAGGATGTCTTAGGGGACATAAGGAGTAGACCTATGTATTTAAAAGTGGTCTTGTGTTCCTTTTTTGTCAATTAAGTGATAAAGGAGGGAATGGGTTCACATCAGACCTATAAGGGCTACAAGGTCCTTATTAAAAGGTGTAGTTCCTTAAGGGTGACCTATAGATGCTATGGCCAACCTACAAGGATTGTATTGAGTCATGTCTTCATGTGAGAGATGCCTTAAGGGTTAAGGCATGCTTAATGGCTAACCAAGGTAGTGATTATCAATATTGATCTATAAATAGTGGAACCAAAGATGATGGGTTTGAGAATTTGTAAGATAGACTAAGGAGTGATTAGAGAGAGACTTGTGTGTGTGTGTTTAGTGGTGAGAAGGAAGGGTATAAATTTCTAAAAGGCCTAGTTTTTGTTACAATTAGCTAGATAGGTATGACAACACTTTGTGGGATTATAGTCTCACTAAATAAGGATTGTGGTTCCTTGACCATTTGTAGATGTTCTAAGCTGGATCTTGTTATTATAGGATAGTAGTCTAATTGTAGGTTTTAGTGGGTTTTCTCCCCAAGAGGGTTTCCCACATATGTCATGTGTTATGTTATTGATCTTTCATTGTCTCTCTTGCTCATTGTTGTGAATGTTATCTATGCTTCATGAATGCTTGTGGTAACTAACTAAATTTTTGAAAATATCAAAATTTAAGTTGGATTATTTGGGACCACTAATTCAACACCCCTTAGTGATTTTACCTCTCACATAAATTAATTTTATACGTGAACCAAACATGCATTAGTTGTATCACCAGATTCCATACCTAAAAAGATTGGTGGAGGCAACATTTTTAGTTCCTTGATGATAAGATCAACTACATTGACAAGGTTGTATTGAATTTATTGATCACCAAGTTACCCTTTCTCTCTAAGAGCTATTTCTTTAGGTGGGTCATGCTTCACTTTGTTCAATATTCATTATTGGGTGTCCATATTGTTTTATAGGGCATTCAATGTAGTAAGCATCCCATTCAAGACTACCTCCTACTTTACATTAAGGTTATTTTCATCATGACTAGGGGATCCAATATTTATTCCAACATTTTTTAGAAGTGGTGATTCTCTTTCATGAGTATTGAACCTATGACATCTATCTCTACTAGGGTTAACATATTCCCCAAAGTTCCCTATAGAAGTATAACTTGCTTTAATACCAATATGTAATAACCATAATTTTTTTTATAATACCGAGATAAAAAACTATGGCACAGATACTTAATCAGATTTTATCATGAAAAGATAAAGTGAGATCCATAATTATGTCATCTCCTATAGAGAAACTAGACCAAGTCAATAAATTAATGAGGGCTTCATTCATAAGTCCTTTAACCACTTAGTATTCAAATAGAAGTTGGTTAGTGTAGAAACATTCAGGCAAGACTATCTATGTACTTCAATTTGGCCTTCCAAGTAAAGTTGTTACTAATTTATTCACTTACTCAAATACTTGCACTTGATATAAATAAATTAGTGCCTCTATGGGTAAATAGGAAAATTTCATCAAACAGCTATAGGAAGTAAGAAATATTTAACATAACAATCATCATAATAAGATTTCATAAGAAATATCTATAAAATTCACAAGAAACATGTAGTGATCATGGGAAAGGATTGTTTCCAAAATCCATGTAGAGATTTGGAACACATTACAAAGTTCACAAATAAGAAATGGACAAGATTGACTTCTCTTTGGTAGGTAGCTTAAGGAGGTTAGATAGAAAGTATAAGTGTAGTCATTAAGATTCTTGAGATGTTTCAATAACCATGCTTATGTTTTATTTTGGAACATTTTACCTTCTTACAAGGTAGGGTTAGTTTCAAGGTATAGGTCAATACATGCTTGTTTACTAATCTTATTAAGTTTAGTCAACCCTATTAGGTTTTACAAATATACATAAAACAACACTATTTTAATATGTATGATTTCAAGGAATTCAATGTATTTATACAAGGTTTAACACTTAACCTTATTAATTAAATTAATCAAACTTTAACTTAGGTCAACATTCTTTAGACCAAGAAAAACATAATTGTTTAATATTATATTTTATAAGCTTTTTTCTTTCTTACATTTCAAGGAAGACTTGTTAATTCCATAATAATGATTATAACTCACCACATTGTCTTGTTACAATTCTATGTCTTTATAATGAAATAAAATAAATTATTATTATTAATTAAGGAATTACACCTAAGAATAAAGTGTTCCTCAAGCACATCATGCCTCCATGAAATAGCCATTAGAATATAGGACATTTTATGAACTTAACCATTTCCAAACTAGTTTGATAAATTAGTTTTACCATTTGATTAGGATTTGAATCATGTTAATTAAATCTTAGTTATAATTATTCAACTCCATCAATCCCAAATTATACATGGCTGTCCCAAAACAATCTTATCACTTTAAACAATGATACAATGGTTTCCAAAAATGATTGTCTTCATTATATAATCCTGAAGAGGATATTAACTTTAGACACTTTTTAAGTTTCTTAAATGAATCCTAAACATAGAGTCAATTTAACAATTGTAAATCTTAACATAGGGCTTATGTTTTTAATGTAGTCAAAAGAAGACTTATTACAAGTATATAAAAATTCCAAAAAACACAACTTGTCGTTGATCAAGTGATATCATTATTTAATTTTGAATAAGCATAATGATCAAACAATTATAAGTTTTTCAATGTAATATTAACAAATTAATTTGTACATGTGGTATATAAAATATAATTTATACATACAAAGTATCACTTTCCAATTTTTTTTACACTTTAACAAACACAATGTTCACATGGTATCTCAAAATTAAATCTTATAACTATAATTCAAAAGTAACCAATTACTATTTTAATTATCCAACTAACTCAATTCCATTGGCCTCAACCAAGAAGTCTAATAGTGTGAATAACCATATGAGATTTATCAAGATTTATGAACACATATTCATAATATAAGATAACTAAATGAGCTTGTACAACTATGAAAAGAAATGTATCCTCCTCCTAAGTTTAACAATAACACTTAGAAGTTCAAATATGAGTCTACATACTCCAAGTAATATGAAACTAAAACATGAATCCATTTAAGTCATGTAACTAAAATTTCACAATATCAAATGCCATAATGACCATTTATAGTCATATATGTAAATGAAAACATAAAGAATAATTTGATATTTAAAAGACAAAACTCTAATCACAATTATAAGTCAACTTTCATACACTAACATGAATATGCAAATTAAACATAATCTTAATCTTGTATTGTGTAGCTGATAAGCATCAATATAATTAATGGATTTTATTATACATTCATGAATCAATTACTTTTACAATCAACTATCAAAAATAACTAAACCAAAATAAGTACAACAAATAATATTCCACATGAAATTTATTATTTTAAATGCCCATTTCTCTAATCCTATTGAGCCCAACCATGAGTGATGCTAGACCACCCCATCCATCAGTTGGATGTGATTCTAGCTAGAAAAGAGAAGTGAGTAAGGTAATAATGTCAACTAAGCTTGAATTAACAAAACTAAATGATTAAAATATTCAAAATGACTATTTACATTCATGGTTAACAACACTAAAACATTTGCATTTATTCTAACTACCGAAGCTCATTTAAAGCATTCTAAGATTAAAGATTAAGAGTGAAATCCATGGTTTTACACTTGCAATCCCAAATCTAATGTTAGGGTACAACTCCTAAATTAAATGTAATTATATTACTGTTAGTAACCCCAAATACAAACAATATTATTTAAAGATTTCCATTTAAGTAAAATGAACTTAAGTGACTCAAATCACTTTCAATAAATGAACTAAGTCATATAATCAAAATAACATTATAAAACCTCATGAAAAAGATTATTAAACTTGCAACAGTCTAATAACAACATTATAAATCAACTTAAATTCTTATTCAATACAACATATTCACGCAACAGTGAAAAATAAAGTCAAATTCACTAATTAAATTTAAAAACATCAAAAGTATTTAAAGTTACAACTCAATGTTGACCGACAGGGTCAAATGAAAACCATAATGAAAATATCCCAATGTCATTATCATTAACTAGTAATGATAATAACAACTGAAATCATTCATACAAATGTTTAAAGTCAAATTAGTTTTAAAAGATCATGATGTATGCAATCATCAAAATAATCCATAACCCAAACTCAAATAATCATGCAAATAACTAAGATCAAGTGACTAAAATAATACTTTCATCATTAGTTAAAAACCTCATAATGACCAAATCAAATACCATGGTTGTATAGCTAAATATGAAACACATTAAAATAATAATAGTATAATATTTTAAGAAAAACTTAGATGGTATTCAAACCCCACCTATAACTCAAGTATTTATTTATATTCTTCTAAGGATGCATGCTAAAAATACATATGTTTATATCTATTAAAACAAATAACTCAAATAAAACTCAAAGTATAAAACTAGGGTTTAAAAATCATAACTAGGATTTTAAAAAATAACAAGAACCCATAATATAATTCACAAATTCATAAACTTAAAAAAAATTAAAAAATAATAATGAAATTACATAAAAACAAATGAACTTCGACCTAACATACACATAGAAATCACAACTTGCATGCTTCGACTGAGCCATGGCTTTAATTTTCTTTTATAATAACAAACACAAACTAGATTTGAACTCAAAACCTAAAATTTTTTATTCACATAAACCAACCATTAAAACACTTCATTTTTTATCTCATATAATAATAAAATAACTGCATTCATTTTCAAACAAAAACCCAATCCATACTAGTAAGACTATACTATAAAAGCACTCAAAATTTTAAATACAATACTTGTATACCAGTCAAAAAAATGTAAAGGATGATTAATTTACTTATTTTCTTTACCTCCACAATTTTTCAACGTTTTACTTGATGAATGAAAAATACCAATCAACCCATTTAAACCAACTCAAACCACCAAAAAACTCCATAAAAACTCTCACATGGTTGATAAAACAAATGACTCACTATAGTTATAACTCCCAAAGAAGCTCATTAAACTAATTATATTCCTATTTACATTGGCCACCATGCCCATATTTTGGTAGAGTTTTCCCAAGTGTAGAGCTTCCAAATGATAAATCCAAATGAACATGTAAGGACCCTAATAATATTGGAAGTGTCTCAACCCACTTACATCAAATGGTGAGATAATGCCATCACACCAAAGTCATAAACAAAACCCAACACTTTAATTAATTCCATGCCCATGGTGGGTTGTGTCCCTCATGACCTATCTAAAGCCAAGCTATGAATTGGTCTAATTAAACAATAAATGCAATAAGAGCCCCATAAAACAAAAACCTTTAATATAATTAAATGAAGTGCCAAGACAAATTTAAATGTTAAAATGCCTTAGAAGAAAAATCAATGACTAATGCCTTTTAAGCCAAAATGAACAAGACTATGACCAGTAATCAAGTCACTCATAGACCAACACATATCAAAAAACTTAAGTCATGATATTGACAATAAATCAAATAGCACTTAACACCAATGCAATGTTGAAGACTGATAATCAATACACAAGGTGAGAAATATAAGGAGTAATAGAATCAAGTAACGTAAAATAGTATAGTAAAAAAGAATAACTCATTTCAACATAGTCAACAGAGTCAAATAAACTGAGTAAAGAAATGATCAAACCATGAATTGAAACTAACTAAAGACCATCATAATAAGGTTTTTGAACCCAATAATAATAAACATTCAATAAATAAGTCAAACCTATAAAATGACTCAAAACATAATGACAATAAAAACTCAATATTAGAAATTTTAAGTTCACTATTTCTTTTCATTCACTTTCTTAGCCTCACCTAACTACTCAGATTCACATCCAACCTAGCTCATATCTAGTACTTATAGTCATAATAGACCATCAATAGTACTTGTACTATATAAGATCAATAAATACAATAACAACATTAAATATAATAATATAATTGAACTAAATAATAAATCAATAACTTACTAAGCATGAAATATCTATTTTTATAATTAAAAACATTTCAAATAATTGTCTTAATAATAATCAAAATGGATAAAACATAGATCATATAACTACATCACAACAATAATCCAAATAATTGTCTCAAATAGTTCATAACTAAATTATAACATCAAGTAAAATAAATGTAGTCAAATAGGGTCATGACACATTCCTTTCCATTAAACTAAAAATTAATTTCTATATTAAAGGGGGGAAATGTAGATGATATTTATGAACTATATAACACATAAATTTTATACACTTCGAAGAATTAGACCTTGGTTGTTCCTCTCAGTTCTAGACCTTTACTGCTTGTGCAAGTCTCACAACTGCTCTCTCTCTTGTGCCCCTTGGCCTATATCTTAGTCCAAATAATCTTATTTTGATAACCCATGCCTTAAATATTTCTCATAATTATTAAAAAATACTTATGTTCCACCTATACAAGTTCTAGACCTGTACCTACTTTCATACTTCCCAGACACTTGTGTCTTAGTCAGAATCCTATGTTGACACAAGTGTCCTTACCCAATGCAAGTGTCTAGTACCATAAATTCATCTAATTTTAAAATAAAACATATATTAATGGTTGTCATAATTAATATTATGTGATATATTATCTTAATATGAGTGGTATATATTCACAATCACTCCGCATTCATTACTCACCTAACATAGACCTAGATTCATACCAAAAACATTAAATTGAGTAAAGCTTCCCTATTTTCTCTTATTTCCATATCACTCATATGTACAACACATCTACAAGTCTGAAGTACTAAATTAATAACCCAATAGATATATTTTCCAAGTTACAAGCTAGGTCACTATGATACCTATCTCAAATTTCAAGACTCACACACAAGCCAACACGTAGGGGAGATCTACATGAGTCTGAGGCCCTCTTTAAAGTATTGGATATGTAGGCAGTGCTCATTGATAGAGGGCTATGCAAGGTAGCTCGATAATTTTTTATAAATAACTCATTTTTACCACATCCACTTTAAAGATGAATATCTTGGGTTTATCATTTGACAAAGAGTGATAATCCATGACCTAGATACAAATGCACCAGAGTGAAGGAAATGATGAACCCAAATTAATCTTGGTGGTTACATCTAATTTTAATAGTTATTTTGTATTGGACACATGTTTGATCCAAACACCAGCATCACTGCAACTATTCCAAGATGAGGTAAGTGTTCATAGTTATATAGGCACTTAATCCATAATTTGGTGACTATTATAAAATATTATTCCAATATGCTTCCTGCATGAGTTCTATTTGTGTTAGCATCATAAATAGATAAATATTTTATTTTCATTATCATTTTAATATTTATCATAGTTTTAGTTTATATTTTTAACATATCTCAGCATAATAAATTCAGTATATATTCTATCTGAGTTTTATTTTTAATTGGCTTGATATAGATCTATATATCACTCTTGTGCTTATTCATTTATATATTCTTAACTCTATCTACGCATAGAAGTATCCATATACAATTTTGGGTTAAACACACACACATTTACCATTATTTAATTTAACTGACTTGTCTTATATTGATTTATATTACAACATGTGGGGTTGCACCCAAATATGAATCCCTCTTAACAAACATATAATACCAACTATTAGTGACTTTGATTGAATTATATTGTATTACTTATATTTTTTAGAATGAGATACATAAATATATTATATTACACTTGTATATTTAGTTTAAATTAATCTTGTAGATATAGTTTGTTATTTATTTACTACATTATAGAAATGATTTATTGTTTATTTACTAATTTAGAATTGAAAGAGAAACAACTATTATCTTATGGAAACAATTGATTTTTATTTACTACTTGTATATTTGAAAGAGAGATGACCAACATTGATTTTATTTTGTTTCAATGGTTTTTTGTCCATACAGTGCATAAGAAATAAGTGGCTAAAAACATGTTGAATATAAGAAAAGTGATGGAGCTTAAAAATAAATACTATGTCCTCCACCATATAAGTAAATAAATAATTGTAGATATGTTTATGTATCCAATTTTAATATGGATTTTGTTTATATAATAATATGTAAATGATTTGATGTATTTATTCCTTCAAAAAATGGAATTGAACATAAATACCTTAATATGTAGTTATTATATACCCAAGAAGTCTATTAGTCAATTCCACATGTTGATTACAATTTTTTTTTTGAAAACATAATAAGTGTGTTTAAAATAATATTAATAGATTGCTCATTGATGACTCTTATAAGAAAAAAAAATTAAATGATAAGGGGGATTATATCATTGCAAAGAATTGTAATAATTTTTTTTCATGAAGTCAATACTTATTACATGATTTATGGCCACCTTTTATACTCTTAAAATGTCCAAGATTTTAGAATAGTTGTAAATGGATTACATTGAAGGTTAAAGATAAGTGATAATTTATGGGTATTTCTATTTATTTTAGTTATGATCAATGGATTATATTTTGGATTGAATTAAAACATTATTTGTTATAATATTTGTCTACATTTATTGTAGAAGATAAATGTATTGCATTGAGGGTTGAATACATTTTTTTATCTTTAATAATTTTTACACATTTATATGTATTGATATTATTATCTATTGATTGTTACATTTAAGGTATAATAAAAGAAATTTATTTGTAATATATTTTTATTATTAATTTAAAATTTCTTTGGTTGATCATTAAAATGAAATATCAATAAATAAAAATAAAAAATTATAATATTAATATTAATATTAATTTTCAATATGTTCAATAAAAAACAAATATCATATTTTGAATCAAATATTAGAAAATACAATATTTAAAGGAATTAATAATTTGAAAAATAATATTAATTCTTGACATATTTAATAAAAATAAAAATTTGAATATTATAATCTATTTTTTATATATATTATAATCTTAAAAAAATTGGATATTATAATCCAAAATATTATATACTAAAATTATTGGCAACAATGACCCAAAAAAATTATATATTATAATCCAAAATATTATATAAAAAAATTAGAAACAATGACAAAAAACACATACAAAACTATTGGGGATAAAGAGAAAGTGAAAAAAAAAATTGGATTCTAATATGTGATATAATGGAATCTAGTTATTTTACAATGAATTTTGGAAGAATTTAAATTGGATTCCAATATAACTGTTATTTAAATTTAGTTATTTAATATTTTATTAAAAAAATGTATAAAATAAAATTTAATATACAAAAATTGGATTGCAATATTGATACTACAAAAATAAAAAAGTAATAATATTGGGTTATGACCTAGAAAATAATATGTCCAAATTTAATGAAAAAATGGTTAAAAGTCAATCACTTATTATATTACCAGAAAAAAGAGTGTACCTAAAGAACTGAATGCTAGTAATCCATATTTAGATAAATTAAAAATTAACAAGAAATATCAATAAGCTAGATAAATTGATTATTTATTAGAGACATCTCCTCATTTTCATTAGAGTAAGGTACTAAGCAAAGAATTTGAAATACATTAGAGAATTTTCATTTTCATTAGGGGAAATCCATCGTCAAGCTAAATTAGTCATTAATCAAAGAATTTGAAATTTCTAGTGGTTTCATGGAGAGCAGGGAAATATTTGGTGTAAGGATTTTGAACACCACCGATGGGTGGGAAGAGGGAGAGATACAACCTAACAAACTAGTAGATTCTGTGATAGCCCCAAAAAGAATCTTACTTCATTAGACAATAGAAAAGAGTAATTGGTACTCATGTTAGAGTTGAGTCTAGGTCCATAGGTATTTGACATTGAACCCACAAAAGGTAAAAAAACTCGCTTTATGGGAGGATTTGGTTACGGGAGAGTGTCATCTCAAAAAATTCATGGGTGAGTCTTTCCTCATTCAAATGCACAAAAGCTCTGAGGTATGTCTTGAATTACCAAATGCCATGCCATCATTGAAAACATTGAATCCTCTATATCACATTCTTTTTTGGCCAAATTCAATGATTTTAGGTTAAATTTTGACTTGTTCTAGAAATGGGCCAACATCAAATCGAAACCAAAATGTCAAATTGATATATAAGTGGCCATGCCTAGAAACTTTTTTTTACTCAAATTTTCACATCCTGCAGACCACATAAGAATTCTCATGGGGGTCCTTGGTGCATGGGGAAATCCATCATCAACCCCCATAAGTAGAAGGTAGGTCTTAATCTTGTTAGTTCAATCTTGGAAGACATTTATATCTAGATTAACCTATCGAAACTACCTCTAGAATTCTAGGCACCAAGGGTAATCTTCAAAATTTCTAGGGCTCCAAGACAACCCATTTCCATCAACCTAGTGATAAGAGCTATACATAGACTCCTGGCAGCTAGAATTTGTGTTTTCATCCTAGCTAACAAACTCTAATCCATTCTATAAAGGTCAAATCCAAATACAAGATCTAGAATCAAAGGATTGAATTTTAAAGTGAATAAAAAATCTAAAAAACATGTGATGTTTTGAACTATTCCTCCAAAACCTGTCCCCTTCTCAAGAAGCCCCCGATTGCCCCTTTCCCTTCTTAGATAAAAAATCTACTACCCAAAACCCTTTCTATGCTCCCCTTTTCATTTCCCCTCCTCACCCCTCAAATCTCATCCACTCCTTCCCCCCAAACCCGCTTTGGTTCCCCTAAGCCTAGGTAATAACTTTTTGGTTGCATTTTTCTTGAAATCTTCCTCAACCCCCCTCGGGTAGTCCCTAAGTCAGTCCCCTTAGTTGGTATGATGTAGACACCTTTAGCCAGAACCTCCTCCCATTTGAATGATATCTTGATTGAAGCTATATTTACATCCCTAGTTTCCCCTTCCCCTCCTCCCTTGGACCCTCAGTTTAGTCCTTGCCCATTCTCTCCTTATTCCATTATGTGTAAAGATGATTTACTAGATAAAGACCCAATTTTCTAAGAAATTGGAACCTCTAAGCTTCTTATATCCCTATCCAGATGCTCAGGGGAGTCAAGTAAATCCTCCCCTTTTGAATTCAAGTTCTCCTCAATAAAAAAAAGGGAAAAACTCTAATCTAAGTATGGAACCAAGTGAAGAACCATAAATGAGTGTTCAAAATAAGGGTAGGAAAAAAGTAAAAGTTGGTGAAGATCAGAAAAATGTAGGAAGACATTCATCCTAAAGTAATAAGAAATAAAAATAGATAGATAGGTTGTAAATGATACATAGATGAACCTTAAACACTTCCTAAATAATAATAAATGAAAGTTATCTCTTGAAATATAAGGGGGTTGAATAACCCCAGTAAATAAAGACTGGCAAGAAATCTAATTATGAAGTACAAACATGATATTGTTATGTTTCAAGAATCTAAAATGTCCATGTAAAATCTTATGAATATCAATTCTAACATCTGGGACAAGGATTTTTATAGCTACAACAACTCTAGAGGTATGTCTAGTAGTCTGGCAGTGTTTGGGGACCCCAAGGTCCTGAATGGCAACCCCCTAAGTCTAACTAAGTCCCATATTACCATCTTTTTCCAAGATAATATTTATAAAAATGATTGGGTCCTTACTAATTTGTATTATCCAAACTCTAGGAATGATAGGCACAAATTATGGGAAAATCTCAAAGACTTCATAAACCTTTTTAAAAATTAACGTTGGATGGTGGCTGGGGACTTTAACTCTCCCTTAACCCCTAAAGAGAAGAAAGGGGAAACCTGATCCCTCACTGATAACATGTTGTAATTTAGTGAGTTCATTACTAAAGATGGGCTTTCTAATGTGGATCTAAAGGGAAATCCTTATATGTGGTCCAACAAGAGATCAGGGGATAATCTCATCCAACTTAGACTTGATAGGTTCTTGATCTCTTTTAATTGGAATCTTGATTCAACCAATTCTCTTTCTTTTTTGCCAAGGATCAGATCAGATCATAACCCACTTCTTTTCCAAAGTGATAATATGTCCATATCCAAATTTAATCCCTTAAAATTCAAGAAAATGTGGCTCTCTAATCAATCCTTAAAAGATTCCATAAATGAATGGTGGCAATTCCTAGTTTAAGGATCTGTTATGTACACCCTAGTAATGAAACTTAAACATGTCAAGAATAAACTCAAAGTATGGATTAAGGAAGTATTTGGGAACATCTTCCTCCATAAACAATTATTAGAGGAGGAAATTAGTATTTTATAATGGGAAATTAATGATTCTAGATCCTCCCTTACTCTCTAAGACAAAGAAAAGGAACTTCTTAGTCTCTTTCACAATCTGGAAGCTAAGGAAGAAAATTACTGGAGGTAGAGATCCATGAAGATTTGGCTAAAGGAGGAAGATAAAAAAACAAAGTTCTTCCATATATTTTCATCCAAGAATCACCAACACCTGTTCATCTCAAAACTCAAAGGGGAGGATGGTATCTAGTATAAGGAAGTAAAAGTTATTGAGGGTTAAATTGTTAATTTTTACAAAAATCTATTTGCCTTTATTCCCTCCCAAGATGTTTAGCTAGAAGATTAGGTGATCAATCTCATTGAAGGTGTTATCTCCTAGTAGGATAATGATTCCATCCTTTCCCCCCCTTGGATGATGAAATTAGAACTATTGTCTTTTCTTTGCAAGGAGACAAAGCCCTGGGTCTTGTTGGTTTCCCTTGTTCTTCTTTCATGTTTTTGGGACATTATTCAAGCTAAATTTTGTCTGGTAGTCTAAGAGTTATTTAAAGTGGGTACCATATTGAACTATTTTAATGCCACTTTATTTTTCCTTATCCTTAAGAAATAGGGGCCCTCTCATCTGATAGATTTTAGGCCCATCAGTTTATGATCCACCTTATACAAAATTTGCATGAAAAGTCTATTCTTAAAAAATTAAATATCGCTAGAAAATATTATTATGGATCAATAGGGGCTTTCATCTTTGGCATACAGATATCATATGATATTATTATATCTTATGAAACCATGCATTCAGTTCCCAACTCCTTCAGACAAGGATTGTCTCTCAAATTAGATATGAATAAGGCCTATGATAGAGTCTCATGGAAATTTATTGACAAAATTATTTTTAGATTTAGATTTAATCAGGATATCAGAAACCTAATCTTAATCAGGCTATCAGAAACCTAATCTCCTTTTGCATCACTAATCCCATGTTCTCAATTAATATTAATGGTGTTCCTAGGGGATTTTTCCTAACTAGAAGAGGGCTCAAACAAGGAGACCCTCTCTCCCCATATCTTTTCATCATCATGGTTGAATCCTTGAGTAGGATGATAAAAATATCTAGAGAATATAACATCATAAAAGGTATCATAATGGCTCCTGACACTAGACTAGTTACACATCAGTAATTCATAGATGATACACTAATGATGGGCAAGTTTTGGTCACTGAAGTCAAATGCTAGAAATTTACATGATTGTCTCTGGTCAGAGTGTAAACTTTTGTAAAATATTGATATTTTTCATTAATACTCTAGTTTCCATGTAGGATAAAATATGCATAATTCTGGGCTACATCATCAAGAACCTTCCTTCTTCATATCATAGTATTCCTCTCTTTGATATCCCTATGAAATCTGAATTTTGGAATCATCTCATTGATAGGATCTAGAGGAAGTTATCTGAGTGGAGAGTAAATCTCCTATCACAAGTCAAAAAACTCCAACTTTTGAAAAGTTCCCTTTAAAGTATCCTAGTTTACTTCATGTCCTTGTTTGTCATACCTAAACAAGTATCAGACTAGATCAAATAAGTTTTTAAAAATTCCTTTGGAGAGGGTTTAAGGATAGATTTAGGTTTTCCCCCATCTCTTGTAATAAATCTTGTCTTCTAACATCAAAAGGAGGATTATGATTGAGAAAGGTGAGATCCATGAACCTAGATATTCTAACAAAACAAGGTTGGAAGGTAATCAAGGAAGATAAATTCTAGACTAAAATCATAAGGGCCAAATATATAAACTCTAGGGAAGGTTATTCCTTTATTTTTTAAGAAGGTCATGTTAATGGTTAAGCTTTCTAGTGAGCCCTAAGATCAGGAAAGGATATTTTTTAAAAAGGCCTTAAATGGAAAATAGGTACAGGGAATAAAGCTAATTTCTGGCAGGATCATTAGATCTAGTCTCCCTAGCTTCCTCTATACAAGATTAGGAGTTGATCAATTTATTCAAAGATACTATTGGTCATAAATTTTGTGATTACTAGGAGGTTTTTGAAGGCAAATAAATATGGAAAATTTTTCATAAAGTTTATTCCAACCAACACCAAGAACTCATCCTCCAAGACTTAAATTTAACTCTCTAGAATATTCACATCAGCATCTTCCCAAAATAAGATGACATTGTTTGGAAAGTTGATCCCATTGACCTATACTTTCTTAAATCTATCTATATTTCCATTTTAAATCATGAGGATCCTAAATAAAATTGGAATATCCTATGGATAAAAAACCTCATCCCTAGGATCAATGTCTTTTTCTAGTTGATTGCCTAGAATAAGATCCTCATGGCATATAATTTGATGAGAAGGGGGATCCATATCATAAATTAGTGTGCACTCCATAAGCAGGAGACCAATTCATTAGAGCATTTATTCCTCCTTTATCCTTTTTCTTCTTCCATCTTTTTTTATTTATTTAACCTCTCCAACTATTCCTAGACCACCCCAAGAAGCATTAGAGATCTTATTACCCAATGGAAACCACCTTGGGAATGTCCCCCTTTGCAATTATATTAGAACCTAGCCCTACTTCATATTTTTTAGGGAATCTCATCATCTAAAAACTTATTCATTTTTTATAATCATAGGACTTCACCCCTCTCAAACTTAAAGAGAATCATAGCCCTACTGAAGGAAAATTGGTTGTCCTTTGCTTCTTCTTTCGATAATCCTAGATCCCCTCTCTTCTCCTAGATTCTTACTAGCTAAATCTTATCATTATAGATACCCCCCACAAATAGTGAGTTGACAGACCAAAAGTTAGATGGTCTCACCCTCTACTTAACTAGCTTAAACAAAATTTTGATGGGGTTGCTAAAGGCAACCCAGGCCCAAGGAGCACAGGAGGTGTAATCAAGGATTCTTTCAATAATATTAGGGTGGCCTACATGGGTCCCCTAAGTACCCAAATGAACAATGTTAAGAAAACACAAGTAGCTCTTTAAAGAATCAACCTTGAAGCTAAATTGAGGATGAAATTTATTTAAATCAAAGGTAATTATATGAACATTATAAATTGTCTAAAGGTCTGAATCACTCATCCTAGAATATTTTCACCATAATAAATGATGTAAAAAATCACATGTCTCATTTCAATGGGTGTCATTGGCACACATGTATAGAGAGGAGAATAAATGTGTCAATATGATGGAAATCTTGGGGTTCATTTGAGTTCCTTTAATATTTGGTATGACATTAATTCTCATGTTGATGTCATTCCCCTCATTGATTTGGATATAGGATAGTATACACATAGTAATGATGACCCATTTAATGTTGAATCATATCAAGATTAAGGTATTAGATGGTTATTCATGCAAAGATATTATTATCTAACCCTCTCTTAAGATTTCACATGATTTATTCAACTCGAAGCTCCATAACATTATTTTATTTGGTCTTAATTCCAACATACATTATGTTGCAAAGGGCTTGAATAGGGAAGCTTTCGGTAGAAGCTTATAAGAATCATATGATGGGAAAGGATCATGATTGGTTCAAACTAAGGTAGATGAGTACATTTGGCATAAAATGGTGAAGGGTGGGTTGTCTAATTTCATGGAGCATCTAGTTGGCCATGACATGGGACTGTTAAAGGACTTTTCTCAAGGGTAGAAAGATTAAGATGTTCATATGCATGGACTAAGGATCCTGATAATTGAAGAACTAATTGAGGATATTGATGGAATGGATTTATCTTGTATTAAAGTGTTCAAGGATAAGAAAAGGAAGGAAGAGCTCGTAAATATCTTCTCTAGTAAGGAAAAATAGAAACTTAAGACATTATCCCAAAAAGGGTTCATGAGAACAAAGTTGTCGAGGAAGTAGCCCAAGGTTTTTCTACAAATTATGTAGTATATTACAGTGAAGGGTAAGTACAATGTGATATTCTCCCATCACTTCCTTTTTCTCAATCATTTTAGAGGACACACCATCAACCTCCTATTATTTTTTCTAAAATCAATGGAAGCCATGGTGATGAACTTTAAGGTAAATCCATCAGTGGATATCATTATCAAGGCCTTATTATCCTATTAGTTAATAAAGAAGAGCTATTGTGGTCCAGAATAGTCTTGGAGGCAATTGATATTCCAAGTGAATAGGATAAATCAGACAAGGATGAGGGCTCCTTCACTGAGTTTGACAAGGGGGAAAATGGCAAAGAAAAGCTTGAGGGGGCTAAAGGTGAGTCATCTTAGGGGGAATCCAAATCCTTAAGCACTAATAAGGGCTTCCTAGTTTCTATTTCCCTAATTTCTAGTAGGGGTCAGGGGACCTCAAATCATAGGATCAAGGAGGGCATTGAACACTCCATGGATAAGATGTTCACTAATATGTCTATGTAGAAGTTGCTCTATAAAGAGATTGTGGATGAATTTAAAAACCTCAAAGGGATGCTTGGTCTTAGGATAGTGGATACATAGGCTAGAAAAGAACAAGTGGGTACTGAGGAGTTCACTCCATAGGACAACATTCATTGTGGTGGGGTAGAAGATAACAGGGAGTTCAAGTAGGAGATAAAAGAAATGAAGTTGACCATCTTAAAGTAGAAGGGAGAGGACAAAGAAAATTTCATAGGAAATCACACCATAGGCAAAGTAATGCCAAGAAATTGGTTGTTTATTTTGAATCAGACTAGTTAGTCTCTTCTCAAATTTTTTTCCTGGGACTTTTGGCTGAAGTTTAGTGTCTTTTTGGTAAAAGGGTGTTTCTGATCAGGTCATTTTTTGCTTCTCTAGTTTTTTTGCTTTATCACGACTATATTTTGGATTCTATTGTTTGGAAATGGGACCCTATAACTAATCTAATAAAAAATTAAAGTAACGTACATTTTCCTCAATAAATTATATATTCATTTATCTACACTTAAATTATTTTTGTTTATCCTAATTAGGGTTTTATAAAAAATAAGGAATAAATTATTGAAATGAATATATAAAATAATACATTTATTAAAGTAAAGGATTAAAATAAACCAAATTTCATAATAATATCAACAAGACAAAGTGATAAATGAACTAGGTTATGAAAATTAATTACAAAAGATAAGAAATTATCACACCTTATTGTGATAGAAATCTAAGTCTAGATCTAGACCTTAATTATGTAGGATTATTGTTTAATATTCGTAAAATTTTATTTTACCTATAGATTCTATTAGATATAATGGTGATCTACGTGGGATCATCTTGGTCATATTACATTAAATAGATTCACATTATTTTATCTATTAAGTTTGTCTTCTGCAGGGTTGTGTAATCCAAATTTTTTATCACTAGTTTTCCACCTATTTTATTATCATTATCTACCTTTTCATTCTTGATTTTATGAGAATAATTCATTGAATTGATTATTCCTCCACTTTGACATAACTTATTACTAAATAAAAAGGGTTACAGAACTTGGAAACATCCAAAGCAATGTTACAAACTACATATCTACACACTAGAATCAAAGCTCCACATATTTATTATTGAATTTAAATGGAATAGTTTGATTAAGGTTGATCATCCTCATATTCAATATAAATTATTATGAAATTCCAATAAATATAAAACCTACATTTTATACAAGAGGGTAATGAGATGAAACAAGGAACTAGCAAATAAAAATTTCAATAGGCATGATTTTTTCTCAGAATTTATTAGCCATTTTTATTTATTGATTCTTCACAACTGAATTAAAATAATTACATAAAATAATTTAAATATATGTAAAATATAAACAAAAGTTGACATGAAAAATATTTTAAAAAATAAATCAAAAGCTACCTAAGATAACTGAAAATGATATTTTTAGCATCTACTATTTTTAGTAACTTTTACATGTACAATCATAAGGGATTAAAAATATCCATGTATCCCTTATATACAAAAATTCATGTTAATGGATGAGTTTAAACTCAATTTCTTGTCTATTTATAAATATATCTAATTTATAAAATTCTAAAATTTCCAAAAAAATATTATCAATGTAATTTTAAACCGTTAGATAGTCACTTATGGCCTTTAAAGATGTATGGAAATGGACCCTAACTGGATAACACTAGTTATGGATGCATTTTCATCTATGAGATATAAATTTAAAAAAATGAGAGATAAAATGGTTTCTCAGATCAAAATTTATGATCTATACAAGATAGGTGTCTGTATCATTATCCTCTAGTTGAAAACAACTCAACACTTGTGATTTGCCTTGATTATAATCCTACCATTTATTATTTTTAGTATTATTAAACTTACATTTTGAAATACAAGTGTTTTATTCCTATTGTAGTCATTCCCACTATACCAAATACCTATTATAATTTCCTTGTCTTATTTTCATGATCTTCTTATCAAGAACCTATGTTATCTTTTATTTATTCTTCCTTGGTACCTAATTATTCTCTAACCCTTATAGTTTTTCTTTCACACCATGATTTTTATCATTATATTATATTTTTATATATTTGTAGTATTGTATTGAACAAGTTGGTATAGTTATTACTTTTTGTGTGTAGGTTTAACATACTTGTTTCAAAATGACTATGTTTTGTTTATGCAGTTCTTCATCAATTAAAGGTTACTAGATCAATCAATTTGACACAGTATTATTATTTACTTCTATATTAGGATACACTATCTAACAGGTCAAATATATCTACTATTTTCTTTTACTAACATATAGGTCAATAAACATTGTTGAACAAGTTGACTCTATTAATTATTTATTATTTAACACATAGGGTTTTGCAGAACTTGGTCAAACTAGTTGACCCAATTGGAAAATTTTGTAGTTGACCCAATTGGAATTTTTTGAAAGTAAAAAATAAATAAATACAACATAAAATTTACAATCCAAATCATATTCAATCCCACCAAGGTTTCTTTCTCATCTCTTTATCATTTCATTTTTTCTTTCAATTCTATTTTTTACAAGTTGGAAGTCTTCAAAACTATAATCCTATAGCTAACTACGTCAACCTAGTCCACTTAGTTTTGTAGTTTGATTCTATTTAAGAGATATAGTCAAACTATTTAACTTTGTTCTTAAATACCTTACATCTATAGAATAGTATTGACTTGGATGAATCTATTATGTACTATTTTCCTAGTGTCACCTAAACTAACACTGTAATATTTTCAATCAAAGAATTAACATCTATTTTCAAGTAATTAGTTCACATTTCTTTTTTAGTTGTTTGCATGCTTAGATTAATTCACATAATCTAATTAGGTGTTTTTAAAATTACCACTTTAGTTACACTATTTTATTCTTTTAAGCACACTACCAAACCACTTAACATTCAAAAAATATTTAAACATTTGCCTTCTTAAGGCCTACCTACTTTGATGTCATCACCAAGGGGGAAGCCAACATGGTTTTGTAGCCAATTATAAATATGTGGTTAATGGTATATATTAGTAAATCACTTGACACCCTTATCATTATGGGATTGTGAAGTGAGGGGATAGGCCTCAATACCAAGTTAATATCATTATCAATTTAGATCCCTTTCAAACCAAATATCCTAAAACCAACTTTAGATTACTTTCTAGCTCCCTATTTTAGCCAACTTTCCTATCACACTTAAATTACATTTCATTATAATATAATAACACTTAGGGTGACCAATTAGTTAGCATTTACTTTTAATTTGATTTCTTTATTTTTTTATCATTGTGTGTTGTATTTCAAAACTTGCATTGGATAGTGTTGGTGCAAGGTTTGTGCCTTGTGTCTGAATTGGATCAATCACATTAATCTAATCATTTATGTGTTTTCTTTCATTCTTGTTTCAAATTACTTTGAAAAAAATTTCCCCTATTTATTTTGTACCCAACACACCCCCTTTTACCATGAAGAATTGAGAACCCACTTTTATCAAACTATGGTCTCAATTTTGAGCCCTTCTTCTATGTGTTTTCTTATAAACTTATGGGAAAAGACTGATTAATTGGACTTTTATACTTTGGTAAGATGACATTGATATTGTGTTTTCATTTTGGGACTTATTTCTGTTAAGTTTATTCTATAATTCCTTCGGGTCTTTTATCCAACTTATATTAATTGGACCTATATTTATCAAACATTTTTCCTAAAGCATTTTGTCTTTGTTAGGATTTTTGCCATAGGATTTCTACCACAGACTTATCTTTGTTGAGGACATTTTTACAAACATTTTATTTGAGACAATTCCCCTAACAGAATTGGGTCTACAATATTTTTTCCATGGGTATTTTACTCAATGAAATAGACTTACCCTTTTGAATTTTAAACATGCAATTTAGCTTCTTTGTCTAGCCCTTTTGCCTTTTGAGACTTATCCTTCCAAAATTTTGTCTCAGGCCCTTTACCCGATGAAAATGACCCTTCATCCTTAACCCACCTACCATTCAGCGTTTTTAAAAGCATCCTTCAATATTATGAAAAACCCTTTGAGACTTATCCTTCAGGACTTTATCCTGACCCCCTTTGTCAAAATGTATCTACCCTTCAGGATTTTTTCTCGAACCCTTAGCCTTTTGAGCTAATTCCTTTGTACATTTTGTCTGAGGAATTTTACCCTTTACCCTTGCAATTCAGGAATTTTGTCCTAGGCCTTTTGCCTTTTAGCCAATTCTGAAACATCATGCCCTTAAAACTTTTTGAGACCATCCCTATGAACATTCCTTTAGATATTTTGTTCAAGAGAATTAGGTCTTAGGGATAATTATTGTGGACATTTTATCTAAAAAAATTCCCTTGATGGAATTCCTATAGACTTTATGTCTCAAATATTTTATCCAATGCAAAAATCCTTAAAAAATTCCTCTACACAAAAAGCCCACAACATTTTCCCCCATAACAATTACCCTAAGAATAATACCATACCACTAAGTGGTACCCTTTCTTAGAGAATATTTTCATTATATTTTGAGCTTAATTTAAGATTTTTTTAGCCTAGGTCCAAATCATATTTTAGTAATACTAAGACCTTAGGATAAAATATTCTTCTAGGGTACTTTATATATGTTTCCTAAATTATTATGCTAAGTATTCCTTTTGTTTTTAATTTCATGAGTAGAGTGAACTAGGAAATGATAAGTGTTTAGCTCGTAGGGAGTTAAATTGATGTGATGGTCATGTGGACATCCTTTGATAGTCATAATAAAGCTTAGATATTAAAAGACATAGGTTCAAATTATGACAGTTGCATGGATGTCATTGATAATCATGAAGATGTCTTTGACAATTGTGCAAATATCAAATTTAAGCTCATAAATTAGTTGTTTTGAAATCAAAGGTTATTGGGCCCAGACAAATCAATGGCCAACATTTATCTATATAGTTTATCTGATGGTGAAAGATTAGTATGGAATTTTAAAAGGTCTTTAAGCAATCAAAATACTATCACTTGGCATAAAAATGTTCACGCTATGACTATAAAGAGTATAGAGGCTGCACAGAGCTACCAAATGGCATGCTCTTGTTCCATCATGCAATAAAAACAATGGAATTTACAAAGATCCAAAATCAATCAAGTATATGAACACACATGCAAATATCAAAGTTAAGATCTTGAAATCGAATAAGAGAGGGTTATAGTTACAATGGATGGCATGTAATGCACAATTATTTTTAGTTAACAATAGTGTCATTGGTTCTAAAACATTGGTCAAGTGATAATTATCTTGGGCATATGTCTAATTTAAATTTTGAAGTTGACTAATTTGAAAGATAAATAGGATGTTCATGTAACCTATAAAAGGAGATATTATCATACAGTTTAAGCTATAGTTATAAAAAAATGCCTTCATCTTCATACACATGCATATGTTGCATAGATTTTGTAAAAGCTATTTTAAAATGATAGATGTAAGTAGACTCTTATACAGTTTTGAACCAAAACTATAATTCATTTTCTAATTATCACATGTAACAACCTTTCATGAACTTGGAGGATGAGATGACCCCTTCCCCAATTCTATTTAAACAATTATAATCTAACTTGGATTTTTGTCAAAGAATTTTTGAATATAGGAGCAACATCAGTTTTGATTTTTTAGTGAATGTGTTTGTATATTTTATTTCTAAATTTTGTGTAATTAGTTGTTACTCCCCTTGGTTGTATGTTTACATAATCTTTAGTGTGAAAAATCAATGAATGGATTATTGATTATTTTGATTGACGTATTGATTTTTAGATGTGCAACAACTATTGAAAGATTGGTAAATATATTGGTTAAGATAGTCAAGTTTAAATTAATTTACAATTATGATTATGCATGAGTTGTTTCTTGGATGTAGTTTTATATGTGTGTGTAATAGTTACCTTATATCCTTCATTATCCTGAGCCATAATCTCCTAATTAAGGGTGTGCATTAACTGCTCTACAAGGAGCAATTTATGTTTGAGGATTATGAATTTCTTGCATCTTTATCTCCTTAGACGTCTTATTCATGTCTGACTATGTTTGTACAATCACTGCTAGGAATAGGCATAGGTTTTAATATTGCTTATACTTTTAGAAACCATCTAGATAAGCAATTCCTAATAAAATAGAAGCTTTCTTTTCCACCTTGCCCTTCCTTTTTTTCTAGTTTGTTTTGAGACCTACCCACTCTAGATTAGCAAGTAGTTTCCCATCTAACTCATGTAGATATTTGATACCCTTATTAGGAACCACACCTCTATCTATAAAACCTTGTCAACAACTTACATACCCTACATGTTATTCCATTAATAGGTTGTAATAGACTGCAAACCTATAACTTGTGCCTTGGAGTGGAGTTTACCTCTATTGAGATCCTAAAATGTTAGAGGCTACCTTGTTAAGGCTATAGTGTGCATAAAACCTACATCAATAGTTCCACTGGTGCCATACAGAGGGCCAACACTCTTGATAATATTAGGTATCCTTTATGTAGAGTTGCACTGGAGTCACCCAAGAGAGTGTCCAGATCTAATTCCCAAGCTATTTTATTAGTTTCACCCTTGTCAAATCATAGGAGACCTAGAACTATGCCAAAAGCTCCAATTTAGAATAATCCCCCTCAATTAGAGAACCCCTTACTTGTAAAGAACTCTTTACCTATTAATTACCCAATGGCTGAACAACAACCCTAGTTAGTTGGATCTACCATCACCATCCTAGGAGATGTGCATGATTTACCTCAAAATTCCAAAAAATATTTTCCATCATTTTCTCCTTTAGGATAAAGGATAACAGAGGAATACATCAAATTAGTTAAAGCTGATTTAAGGCTAATTAATGTCGTAGATGAGGATGTTTCATGTAGATTATTCCCTTTTATTTTGATGGATATTTTTTATGATTGGTATTTAAATCTAACATAAAATTCCATCATTTTTTGGGATGAGTATTAAGCAAATTTTTTTCATACTCTAGAAATGTCACCAATCCTATTTTGGCATACAAACATCTCACCAGCATGAGGATAGAACCTAATGAGCCCATCTATGCTTTAAACGCAAGATGGTATAAGATGTACAACTAGTTGACCCCAAGATATATACCAAAGGTGGCATTAACATTATAAATATATAAGAATGCATTAGACCCTATCACTTCCATGTTTTAAAGAAGAGAAATTATGGCCAACGCTTTGGCATTAGCATTTGAAGAGGCTATCAACATAGATAGGTAACTCAATACTCAGATGCTTGGAGTGCCTAATGTTAAGAATGGTTTTCCAACACTAAATATTGTACCACACATGAAGTAGAATGTTCCCACATTCAATCAAAACCAAATGTACACACTACCTCCAACAACATAGCCAAATTTTAGTTACTTAAACAATCATGTGATGGGTAATGGTTATCATCAAAACCAACAAGTGGCTACACTTCTCACTACTAGTTTACAAGGTATAAATTCCATAAAGGAAGAACTAGATTTTATTCAAAACATGGTTCAAAAGTTGAGCAATGATTTCCTTAATATGCAAAGGAAGATGGAAAATATAAATATCCCAACTAGAAATTATAATACTAGATTTTAGAGATACAACTAACTTTTCAATAGGCCTAAACAACCTAACACGTTTCCAAAAATCAACATATTAGAGACAATTCTTCCCAATTGGTGCAAAATTCATAATACTTCTAGGTATGGTGAGCTCAACTGCATTGAATTTTGTGTAACATTTAAAATATTTTAAAAAGAGGTGGTTAGACAAGATCAGATGTATAATCCACCTAAGCATCATCCATAGCCTAGCTCTTTTAATACTACCATGTTCTTTGAAACTCAAAAGTTTCCATTTATAGGTGAAGATGACAATGAAACATAAATCAATATGGATGAAGTTCATACTTTATGTTAGTTCTAGAGAGCTGCATACAATCTAAGGAGTAATCAACCACTCAAAACATTGACTCCTCCAAATACCATGGCAATTCCTCCTAATCCTAGAGTAGATAATACTCCACCCCTTCAATGGGGAATGATCAATAGTAGAGTAAAGAAGAACTAAGCAATAGAGGATGCAATATTGTTGAGGATATGAAGAAGATCAAGGCAAATATAACTCTTCATGAGTTAGCATAGATCACTAAACAAAAAGAATTACTATAGAAGTCCATTATAGGAAAGGCCCCTATGGAAAGAACTAAAGAATCTATAGACAAATTGAAAGTTGCTAACACTAATGTCATCTATAAGATTAAGCTATAAGTTCCACCCTTTTTACTAACTATCAGGGTATTTGGTAAGAATATTTATAACTATTTAGTTGATTTTGGAGCATCTACAACTGCCATGCTTACATGCATATCTCAAAAGATTGGTTTGATGCCAAGCCCTTCAAAGAGGATAGATTATTGACTATATAAGATAGTGGTCCTAGTAGTTAGAGAATTGAACAATATGTGCATTCAAGTAGCATATGAGCTAAGAGTCCAAATGACCATTAATATTCTTGTGGTAGACATATCCAAAGGCTACAATTTACTGTTGAGTAGGGATTGGTAAAAAACACTCAATGAATATCTCTCTATGGAATTTTATCATATATGGATTCCATGGAGAGGATTTGTAAATCAAATTAGGATTGAAAGAGAGATGAGAATGAAGTATCCCATTGTGGAGTATAACATCAAGAATAAAAAGGTAAAGTATGAGTCACCTAGCCTTGGTATTTATAATTTTACTATGCAGAATCAAGTATAAAACTGATAATTTAAAGGTTACAATTAGTTATGGACTATAAACTTTGATGGCACTAGATCCAATCACGGATTAGGTGTAGGAATCAATTTTATTGATCTACAAGGTAACAAATTCTTGGTAGCATATAGATTGTAAATTTCATGTACTAATAATAGAGATAAGTATGAGGCTTTAGTTTTGGGACTAAAATTTTCAATCAATAATAATGTGAATAAAATATTAGTATTTAGCGACTCAAAGATGGTGGTTAACCAAGTTAGAAATAAATATCAATGCAAGTTATCTTATTAGAAGAGATACAAGCACAAAGCGTGGGGCCTGATTGAAAGTTTTAAAGCTTTCAACATAGTAGCACTTCCCCGAGATCAAAATTAGACTAATAATTAATTAAATATTATTTATACTAATCTGGAGCCACTACAATAATCTAAGGTAAAATAAAATTCTCCATTGAATTAGTACCATTCCTATCTATTCTAGATAATGTAGAAAATTTCTAAGTCTTTGATGATGACCAGTAGATTATTTAGTTTTTAGCTAATTTAGGGGAATTTAAATATCAAATCATTAACGAAAAGGAAATTAATCACCTCTATTAAGAGTAATCACACAAATAAGGCATTATTTATCTCAAAGAGAATTGAATTCCAGTTGGGTTGGTCTCTTTGGAAAGACTATTTGACATAGATACTTAGGCACAATAACTAAGACAACCAAAGGTCAATGAATCAAACATCAGAAAGGATAATATAGGAGATGAACATAGCCTATATTATGTTAATATTGTTCTCAAATTCACTCTAGAATAGATATAATGAGTGAAATATTTAATCACTTAATATAGGGATGTCATTGCCTGGTCATATAAAGATATGAAAGTATATGACTTGTAGGTCATTACTCATAAGATTTATTTTAAGATAGATCACAAACCATTAAAATAGAGGCAAATACTAGTAAATCATATTCTAGAACCTCTCATTTAGAGAGAAGTGGAGAAGCTTTTAAATGTAAAAATCATCTTCCTAGTCTGGCATTCCACCTAGGTGGCTAGTTTGGTCTGAGTAAGAAATAAAAATGGTGAGATCAGATTATGTGCAGAATTCAAAAATCTATATAAGGATTCTAAAAAGGTTAATTATCCTCTACATTCTTTGGATGAGGTGATATAAATAGTAAGTGTTTCTAAAATGATGTCCTTCTTGGATGGATTTTCAAGCTATAATTAGGTATTAGTACAATCTGAGGATAGAATGAAGATCAAATTTACCAAAAAGTGGGGAGATTATGTGTATAACAGGATATTTTTTGGCCTAATAAATGTATAATATACCTTTAAACACACCATAGATCATGCATTCAAAGGATTAAAAAGAAAATACATAATCATCTACATAGACGATCTTACAATATTTTCAAAGAATAGGAAATACCACATAGGCCACCTACAATCCGTATTCAAAAGATGTAGAAGATTTGATGTCTCATTAAACCAAAGGAGAGAATATTCAGAGTGACTAAAGGTAATATTTTTGGATACATCATCATCAAGGATGGGATCACCATTGATCCAAAAATAATTCAAGTGATTTAAAAATTTCAGCCACTAAACAACAAGGAGCTTAAATCATTCTTCAGAAAGATTAACTTCATGAGGAAGTTCATCTCAGGATTTATAGAGATTGTCAGACCTTTTAATTCCATGATAAAGTAAGATGAAAAAATAGAATGGATAATTGAATCCTAAAAGTCTTTCTAGGACATTAAAGATGCAATATCACAAGCACTAGTGTTGATTAGTCTAGATTTTAATCTAAATTTCTACCTATACTCATTTTCTTTAGAACATATGATTGTTATTTTCATCATGCAAAAGAAGTATGAGACCAAGAATCCAATATTATTTATGAGAATGAATTTGAAAGATGTAGAGCTTAAATATTCTATGATTGATAATAATATTTTTTCCCTTGTCAAAGCTGTGAAACTGTTTCAACATTACATCTTGAGGAATAAAGTCATTAACATCATGCCTGATCTTATTGTCAAGCTCACCCTATCATAGAATGATCTATGAGAATGATGAGGTAAATGGATAGCCAAGATGTAAGAATTTTACATATAAATCAAGCATGTAAAGATTGTTTGAGGGTAAAGCATTATTCAACATATGATTGAACTAGATCTGTGCATCACAGTTGAAGAAGTATGTAAAGATAAAGTATTTAAAGGAGAATGGTATACTAATATAATAAAATATTTAGTTACAATATATTTTTCCCCTAAGGTCAATAGAGATAGGAAGAGAATTTTGAGGCTCAAATATTCTCATTACATGATCAAGAAGGGAGTCCTCTATAAAAGAAATTATGAAGGTATTTACCACATGTGTGTATCTATGGATGAAGCTAAATAAATATTAGAGAACTTTCATCAAAAAATAGGTAGTGGTAATCCTTCTATAAATACCATATCCCATAATATCTTAAGAATGGGTTACTACTGGCCAATAGTTTTCAAATATGCTCACACTCATGTGAGAACATGCATTGAATTCCAAGCTCTAGCCAAGAGAGAAGTGCATGCAATAATGTGTTTACAGCTAGTTATTGAAAGAAGACCATCTACCTAGTGGGGTTTAGACTTCACTGGTGTCATCAATCCAAATTCCTCATTAGTCCTTAAATTCATACTTACTAATATAGACTACTACACCAGATGGACCGAACCATAGCCACAAAGAATCACATAGCACAAGATATGATTTGATTTTTAGAGGAACACATAACAACTAGATTTGGAACACCTATTTATTTCATTTGTAATAATGGACCAGCTATCATATTAGTATAATTTACTGAATGGGCACATGATAACCAAATTATTATTAGGTTAACTTCTAACCATTACCCTTAGGGAAATAGACTAGTAGAATTAATTAACAAAAATTTGATTGATGTAATTAAAAAATTAGGAGGGGACAAACCTAGGGACTGGCACAATTTATTGAAGTATGTTCTTTGGGCAACCCAAACTAGACATAATAAATCCCTTAAAAATTCACCTTACCTATTGGTGTATGGAAAAAATCTTGTATTCCCAATTATGTTGAAGTTACCCACTTATCGGTTCATGTACGACTACATGAAATCAAGTGATAAAGAAGAATCAAGATTGTTGGACATAGTATAAAGGGAAGATTCAAAGAGTAAGGTCTTATAGAAATCCAACAAACACTAGTATGTGGTCAATAAGTGGTTTGATAAGAGATCAAAATTTAAAGCATTTAGGATTTTAGATCTGATGCTACTTTGGGATAAATCACATGAGAAGAAAGGATAACATGATAAGTTTCCCCCATTATGGATTAAACCATATCAAATTTTGGATATCTTGGGTAATAATGTGATTCATCTGAAGGACTTATAATGTAATGAGCTTGCATGTCCAGTTAATGGATAGTTTCTAAAGCACTACTCCATGGATGTAACATATGCTAATGTTATGTAGTAATGAGGGACAAATGAATGTAGCTGTAGGATTAGATTAATTTTTTTGCTTTCTTAGATTAGAATTTTTGCTTTCATAGATTAGTCTTCTCCTTTCTAGATTAATCTTTCTTGCTTTCAATATTTTTCTTTCATAGATTGGATTTTATGCTTTCTAGATTAAATTTTAGTTCTTTCTTAGTTTGAGTTTTTTGATTTCTTAGATTAGTTGTTCTTTGATTTATTTGATGATTAGAGTTGTGTTTTCTCTAACTATAACTAAGCTAAAAAATCTAAACCAACTAAGCTTATAAATTTTAGAAAAGAGAAAAAATTAAAATCTTGACACTTTGGGACTAGTTTATAGATTAGGTATATTTTTGTGTTTTGAGTCTTTAGGATGAAGGTAGGTAATCATGGATTATTCTTAATGGTGTCACAATTGAATAATTTTACCAGGCATTTGTAAGTTTCCCTTAGATTACTTCATATAAATTTAGAAAATTTTCTTATTTTATTAGGTCACATGTACTTATCACATTAAATACCTATTATAAGTGATAATTTTGGGTATAGGTGTAGCTGGTAGGGACGTTTGAATAATTATTTGTTTTATAATTACACCATCTCACAAGGGTTATAACTCTTATCTTTTCCATTCAAGAACAAAATAAGAGTGAAATAAAAACAAAAGAAGAAAGAACTAATGGATTCAAAAGATCAAAATAATATCTAAATAAAATCAAAAGGCTCACATGATGAAATAAGGTCAATTCACAACACATCATGATTGAGAGAAAATAATGGAGAGATAAGAGAAGGAACCCAAGGTATCTCTATCAGGGCTATGGACACCTAACTATAAGTAGAGCAATGTTTGAGCTTCCCTTATTTTTTTGAGATCTAAGAGATACTAGAATGAAACCTATAACCTCATCAAAGCCTTTGAAAAAGTCACCATAGCAAGGGATAAATGAATTACACATTTTGATACACACTGATCCAAGGAATTAGAAGGCAAGTATGTTTTGTGAATAAACTTAGGAGTCTCTTTCACGTTTTTGATTTAAGTATTCTTTTGTGGCACACTTTATGATTGATTTACAATTACAAACCAAAGTTTTGGGTTCTTGAATACTCATGATTATTCCCCCTATAAGTCACCATTTTTTATACCCCACACACCCCCTTTACCCATGAGGAAACGGGGACCCACCTTTTTTAGACTATGGTCTTGATTTTGAGCCCCTCTTCTATGTGCTTTTTTGCAAACTTCTAGGAAAAGACTAACTAATTGGCCTTATATACTTTGGCAAGATGGCATTGATATTGTGCTTTCATTTTGGGAATTATTTTTATTAGGATTATTATATAATTTTTTCATGTCTTTTGTTTGACTTATCTTTGTTGGACCTATCTTTATTGGACATTTTATTGTCACAAGC
The DNA here is from genome assembly GCA_037957365.1 of Torreya grandis. NCBI lineage: Eukaryota > Viridiplantae > Streptophyta > Pinopsida > Cupressales > Taxaceae > Torreya > Torreya grandis. The sequence continues at coordinate 1,509,544 of JARHVA010002931.1, read as the reverse complement.
TTTCCACCACATGCTTATCTTTGTTTGGAAATTATTATAGACATTTTGCTTGAAACAATTCCCCTAATAGAATTAGGTCTATGAGATTTTTTCCATGGGAATTTTTCTCTATGAAATAGTCTTTCCATTTGGACTTTTGAAAATTCCCTTTATCCTCTTTATTTGTCCCTTTTTCCCTCTGAGACTTATCCTTTGAGACTCTTGTCCTAGGGCCTTTGGCTAATGAAAATGACCCTTCAGCCTTAACCCACCTACCCTTTATTAGGTTGTGGAGCTAAAAGCTTCACTAATGTAAATAGGGAAGGAGGTTGTTGAGTGTCACAGTCACCAGCATCGATCAGGGGTAGACAAGAAGGAAACTAACATCGGTAGTATTCGACTGACATCAGTCATCTCGAGGTAGATAGGGATTGACATCGGTCGCCTGTGCAGTTCTAGAACTATCAGTTACACAAACAGTTAGTTAACGAACCGGTTGTTTGCATGAAGAAGGCTAATTTTAGTCTTGAGTTGTGGATCTAATTATTGTAATTAGATGTCTAATTATTGTTTGCATGAGATATATTTAAGAGACTCATGGGATGTATTGTAATTTGTTCTAGTTTGAGTTGAGCTTGGTTAGCTCCTTTTGAGAGTGAAGAGAGCAAGGGTAGCTCCTCCTAGTTCCACAGGGGTGCCGAGTGTGTATGATCAGGGAGAGCTACAGGTTATGCAAGTTTTGGTAGAAGATCCACTGGGGTACTGGTTGAAGAATCATAAGGACTTGGTGAGGCAAGGACAAAGGTTATTCAGGGTGTAGAGAGATCTACATGGGTAAGTAAGATCATTGATTTACAAGTGTGTGTGTGTGTGTGCAAGGTCAAAGGTGATCTGTGGGGCAACAGGATCAAAGGTGATAGCAACACAATAGGTAGCAAGATCATGAGAGATCTACTTGGAGTACGTTGAGTACTTAAAGTGCGTGGAGCACTTATGGAGTGTGTGGAGCACTTGTGTATTGGCAGTAGTGATACTGACTGGTTGGAGGTGAACACCAACTCTGTGTTTGAGTTGTGTGTTGGGGCTGTAAGAGAGAGAGTGAGCTCTTGAAGAGATTTAATGTTTATGCCCTAGAGGTGTGGGAGCCTTAGAGGTGTGTAAGGAATAATGTGGCAATCTTCTTTGTTGTATTTTCTTCTAAAAGAGTATTAATACAATTGGGTATTGTCTCTCATATTCTATGTTATTTCTAAATTCTAGTTACTTGTGCATTTTGGTTAAATTTTGTGTTTAGTTGGTTATACAAAGGTAATCAATTATGCTTTTGGGTCCTAAAAATTGGTATCAGAGCTAAGATTGTAGGGAGCAAGTTTGTGTTTGATTATAATCACTCTCAGGGGTTTCTGATTGAGTGGGAGTATAGCAATGGTAGAAGAAAGTACACTAAGAATGGAGGAATTAACAAGCACGAATGGTCAATTATGGTGTTATGGAAAGAAAGAGCAGGTAAAGAAAGATTGTTGGTTGGTAGAAGATCAACATGAAGGAATTAAAGAAGCAGATGTTGCAGGTGTTGTTGCATAGGATGCTTTGAGATGTTCCTTGGATAAAGTAGAATCTTGTTTTATAGATTCTGTTGCCTCTTTCCATGCAGCCCCAAATAGAGGGGTTGGTGAGCCTTGTCAAATTTTTGGCAAAGGGGAAGTGCGGCTAAAATTGCAGGTGGCCAACACATGGGTGTTGAAGGAGGTTATGCAGGTCCCAGTCTTGGAGATGCAACTAATTTCTTTAGGAAGGTTAGGTGATGAGAGATGCACATAAACTCTCACAACAGATGCACTTGAATTAGCAGGTGGTAAGAAAGTAGGTACTCTTTATCTACTTGCTTGTATTACTGATTCTTCTTTTATTACAAGGACGTGGCTTTGTAGGCTTGGCCACATGAGCAAGAAGGAGATGCATGTTCTTAAGAGGAAGTCAAATGTGTTTGACAGACTTAAGAACTGGAAAGCCTTGGTGTTTATGGAGGAGATGATGGATAGAGATCAGTGGAGAAGGCTGAGTAACTCTAAGCAGGGCAGTTTGGATAGGGTTTTGATCCAAAGAGAGCTCACAGGTAAAAAGTCATCACTCACAGGTGAACATAGTTATCAGCGTCAGTCAAAAGAAACTGGCATCAAATAGATAGGTGTTGATGTCATTCATGTGCATGCCAGAGGAGTCAGTGGTGTCGGGAAGGTGGAAACCAATGTTGATAGGATAACCAGCATCGGTGACCTGGACAGTCACATGAAACTGACGTCAATCAGATGCAGACTATGTGGTGACTGAGGTCAGTCACTGGAACAAATTTTGGGCAGACATCAAGCTGTCAAGGAGTCTCAAATGCCCATGTGGAGGACTGAAAGGGTAAGTAAGCCTCAAATTCATTGTTCCTCTTCTTTATACTTATTGCTCACTATAGAGCAAGAAGGATCCAGGAAATAGTGGGAGCATGGCATGATTTCTTTGGAGAAGAACCAAACAGGAGATTTGGTAGAGTTGCCAGCTGGGATAAAATCACTAAGAGATGAATGGATTCCTTGGTTAAAGAATAGAGAGAATGGACACGTGAGATGGAAGGCTAGGTCATATGGTCTTGAGGAAGCTGCAGGATAGTGGTATAGGTTTGATAGGTGGATGACAAAGCATGACTTTAGTCAATGTCAGTGTAACCATTGTGTTTGTCTTACCAGGTTGGATAATGATTGCAACATTATCTTGTTACTGTATGTGGATGGTATGTTAGCTATAGGTTTAGACATATAGGGTTTTGTTGAGCTAAAGGTAAGGTTAGTTTAGTGGTTTGCCATGAAGGATTTGGGAGTAGTGAAATTCTTTGGCATGAGAGACATGGAAAATCACAGGTTGATTTTGTCTCCAGTAGAAGCTGATGTGAATTAGGTGTTGGTGAGGTTCAATACACAGGATGCAAAACTGGAGCACACTAAGGGCTGGATAGTTTAATGTCCAAAATCACATGAGGTCTGGTATAGACCTAAGTTTTCCCCAGTAGTGGGAGCTATCAGAGAGTTTGGAGCCAATTCAGGGAAGTGGGTTCTCAGGTATTTGAGAGGGACCAGCAGTAGGTATACATGTTATGTAGGGTCAGGACTTCACTACATGGGTTTGTAGGTTTAGATGTGGTAGGTTACTTGGATGATAGGAGGTGCACCATATGTTGTGTGGTGGTTGGTCTTTAGGATTGAGCTTGAAGAGGGATACAAGCCAAGAAACAAATTAGACAGTGTATAGGTACAGGTACAGTGTAGCTGTTTATCTTCAAGTGGGAGATTGTTAGGTTGTGGAGCTAAAATCTTCACTGATGCAAACAAGGGAGGAGGTTGCTAAGTGTCACAGTCACTGGCGTCAATCAAACCAACCAACGTCGGTTAGGGGTAGATAGGAAGAAACTGACATCGATAGTATTCAGTCGATGTCGGTCATCTCTAGGTAGACAGGGACTGATGTCGGTCACTTATGCAGTTCTAAAACAATTAGTTAATGAACCGGTTGTTTGCATGAAGAAGGCTAATTTTAGTCTTGAGCTGTGGATCTAATTATTATAATTAAATGTCTAATTATTGTTTGCATGAGATCTATTTAAGAGACTCATGGGCTATATTATATTTTTTTCTAGTTTGAGTTGAGCTTGGTTAGCTCCTTCTGAGAGTGGAGAGAGAAAGGGTATCTCCTCCTAGTTCCATAGGGGTGCTAAGTGTGTATGATCAGGGAGAGCTGTAGGTTGTGCAAGTTCTGGTAGAAGATCCACTGGGGTACTGGTTGAAGAATCATAAGGACTTAGTGAGGCAAGGACAAAGGTTCTTCAGGGTGTAGAGAGATCTACATGGGTAAGTAAGATCATTGATTTGTAGGTGTGTGTGTGTGTGCGAGGTTAAAGGTGATCTACGAGGCAGCAGGATCAAAGGTGACAGCAACACAATAGGTAGCAAGATCAGGAGAGATATACTTGGAGTACATTGAGTACTTGGAGTGCGTGGAGCACTTGTGGAGTGTGTGGAGCACTTATGTACTGGCAGTAGTGATACTGACTGGTTGGAAGTGAACACCAACTCTGTGTTTGAGTTGTGTGTTGGGACCATAAGAGAGAGAGTGAGCTCTTGAAGAGATTTATTGTTTATGCCCTAGAGGTGTGGGAGCCCTAGAGGTGTGTAAGGAAGAATGTGGCAATCTTCTTTATTGTATTTCCTTTTAGAAGAGTATTAATACAATTGGGTATTGTCTCTCATATTCTGTGTTATTTCTATATTCTAGTCACTTGTGCATTTTGGTTAAATTTTGTGTTTAGTTGCTTATACAAAGGTAATCAATTGTGCTTCTGGGTCCTAACACCCTTCAAACTTTTTGAAAGTTCCCTTCTAGCTTTTGAAATACCCTTTAGGACTTATCCTTTAGGAATTTGTCCCAACCCCATTTATCGTAATGCATCTACCCTTTGAGACTTTTTTCCTAGACCCTTTGCCCTTTAAGCCAATTCTTTTGGACATTTTGTTAGAGGCATTTTCCCCTTCTCCCTTACCCTTTGGGAGTTTTGTTCTAGGCCTTTTACCCTTCAACCAATTCCTTCACACATTTTTTTGAGACATTATGCCCTTCAAAAAATTTGAGACCATCCCTTCAGACATTTTGTCTAGGAGAATTGGGTCTTTGAGAGAATTATTGCATATATCTTATCTAAAATAATTCCCCTGATAGAATTCTTATAGACTTTGTGTCTTAGACATTTTTTCTAACATAAAAATCTTAAAAAATTCCTCTACACAAAAATCCTATAACATTTTCCCTTGCAACAATTTCCCTAAGACCAATACCATACTGCCAAGTGGTACCCCTACTTAGAGAACATTTTCATTATGTTTTTATCTTAATTTAAATATATTTTAGCCCAGGTTCAAATAAATTTTAGTAATACTAAGACCTTAGGCTAAAATATTCATTCAAGGTAATTTATATATGTTTTCAAAAGTATTATTATAAGTCTTCTTTTTATTTATACTTATAGGAGCATAACAAACTAGGAAATGCCAAGTGTCCAGCTCGCAAGGTGTTAAAACATTGTGATGGTCATGTGAACATCCTTTGATGGTTATATGAACATCAAAATTAAGACCAAAAACAAAAGGACATAGGTTCAAATTGTGATGGTCATGTGGACATAATCAATAGTCTAAGGACGTCTTTGATGGTTGTGCAGATGTCAAATTTAAGATTGTAAATTTACTATTTTAAAATCAAAGGTCATTGGGCCCAAGTAGATTGATGGCCAACATTGATATGTATAATTGATCTGATGATGAAATATTGGTATGGAATTTTTAAATGTCTCAAATCAAGTGAAAGACTATCACTTGGCACAAAAAATTTTGAGCTATGACTATAAAGAGCACAATTGCCCTATAGAGCTACCAAATGACATGCTCACATTTTATCATGTAGTAGATTGATGGTGCAAATCAATAGTGGGATTTTCAAAGATCTATACTAAATCAAGAATACAAGCATGCATATGAATATGAAAGTGAAGATTTGGCAACTGAATAAGAGAGGGTTTTAGTTATAATAGATGATATGTAACATAGTTATTTTTAGCTAATAGTAGTGTCACTAGTTCTAAAACATTGGTAAAGTGATACTTATCTTAGATATATGTCTGATTTCCATTTTGAAGTCAGGTAATTTGAAAGATCAATAATATGTTCCTAAAACCTATAAAATGAGATATTATCATGCAGTTCAAGCTATAGTTATAAAATATTGCCTTCATCTTCATACACATACACATGTTGCATAGATTTTTTAAAATCTATTTTAAATTGATAACTGTAAGTAGATTCTTATACGGTTTTGAAACATAGTTAGAACTCATGTTCTAATTATCACATGTAATGAACTTACATGAACTTGGAGGATGAGGTGAAACCTTCTCCAAGTATATATAAACAATTGTAATCCAACTTGGATTTTTGTCAAATAATTTTTTAATATAGGAGCAACATCAATTTTGATCATCAACAAATGTGTTTATGTATTTTCTTTCCAATTTCTATGTAATTAGTTATTACTTTCTTTGGTTGTATGTTTTAATAATATTTAGTGTGGAAAATCTATAAATAGATTCTTGATTATTTTGATTGATGTATTGATTTGTAGATGTGCATCATCTATTGAAAGATTGGTAAATATATTAGTTAAGATAGTTAATTTTAAATTAATTCATAATTCTGATTGTGCATGAATTCTTTCTTGGATGTAGTTTTCTATGTGTGTGCAATAGCTACCTCAGATACTTCACTAGCTTAAGCCATAATCTCCTAATTAATGGTGTACAATAACTACTCTAAAAGGAGCAATATTTTTGTAAGGCCTATGAATGTCTTGCATCTTTATCTCCTTATAATTCTTAACCATTTATGATTGTGTGTGTGTAATTATTACTAGCAACATACATAGGTTATAAGAGCACTTATCCTTTTAGAAACTAGTGAGGGAAGTAATTCTTGAAAACCATAGAAGCTTTCTTTTCTACCTTACCCTTTCCTCCTTTTTTTGAATTTTTTTTGAGACCTACCCACTATATATTAACAACCAACTACCCATCTAACTCACATAGAGATTTGTTACCCTTATTAGGAACCACACCTCTACCTAAAAAACCTTGTCAACAACCTACATGCCCTACCCGCTATTCTATCAATAGGTTGTAATAGACTGCATACCTATAACTCGTACCCTAGAGTGGAGTTTACTTCCATTGATATCCGAAAACATTAGAAGCTAAATTATTAAATTTGTGATGTACATAAAATCCACATCAATAATTTTAAATCACTATTATTTTATTCAATACAGTCTCTTACAAACTAATTTTCACTTTCATGTCTATAGTACATAGTCGACCTAAATGACTGTGTATTTCTATATTTTTATTCTATCCCTTGTAAATTAATACACATTCAACCCATACAACTATGTATTCTTTATAGCTTATATCTTAATAGTACCCTATTGACCTAGTTGATTTTGTACCTATTGATTGACCTTATTCTTTATTAGTCAACCTTGTTATTTGTCTGACTGACTCTATTCTCTATTTGGCCAACTCTACCCCTAATTTTCCTTATTCTTTCTTAAAATTCTATTTCTTTCATCCAACATCTTGAAATCCCCTATCAAAATCTTCTTGGATAACTTCAATCCATTTATATATTATATGGGGTGCTCCTTTTTTCCTTTTTGTACCTCCTAAGAGAATCCTTAATCTTAGATTACTTCTTCCCTCCCTCATCTTTGGATTGTAATATGGTTCACATCACACAACAAGATGAGATAGTTGGATCAGATCCTTTTCACACCTATCAAGACAATTCCCTTCTTCAATCATCTCATTACAATGTGGTAAAATTTGACACAAGTTTATCAAATAACCCCATGGGTAATCCACCACCTAACAACCCTCCTCCCAATACCAATTCAGGGAGTCTTCCTACAAAAACCAACCCACCAATTTATAAAACCTAAATTCTTGCATAGATAGTGCAATAGATGAACATAATACAAAAATCTAACACCTCCCAAATGATACAACTAAAAACTCATTTTATTAATATAGATAATCAAATTCTTGTTCTCTTCCCTTATAATAATCAAAATTTTATTCCTCCTCTTAGATATTTTGTAGGGAATGTCATCCCCTAACCTATCATGAACAATAAGATTCTTCAAAACATTCAAAATGAACCTTTATCCTCTTTCATTATTTCTATTGATATTGGTAAAATATCTTCAACTATTAAGTATGATGGGACTAAATACCCTGCATCTTTCCTTAAGGCATTTAATAATCTTTATAAGAAATGAATCCAAACCAATACTTTTTCCATAATTACACTCTTAGTTAAAACCTTCACTGGTGATGTATTGGAATGTTACAACCAACTTCCCAAACATTCCATATGACAAGTAACTTACACAATGATCTTCCTAAAAATTGCCTTATCCATTTCATCATTGCTAAGCAATCTCCCATTGAATTAGCTCATGAATTTATCAAGCGATGGAAATATTTATCCCATAAGGCCAATCATAACATGAACAATGATAATTTGTTTAAATTCTTTATAACCTCCTTAACTCCTTCTCTTTAGTATCAGGGTCAAACTTTTGCTCCTCAAATGCAAAATGAAGATCTTGACCAAGCCAAGCATCAAGAATTATTAATGAAATTGTTTTAACCTAATTACATTTTACTTAAATATTCTTTTCAACATTCCACTAATGTAATCATCTAAAATACTCCTCAAACCAAGCCAAGATTTTCCAAAGCTAAAAATCCCCCATCTTTTCAAACACCATTAACTGTGTAATAAATGAAAAAAAATTAGCTCCCTCTAAACCCTTTACTTATCTTAATAATCCTCATAAACGGTATGACCCTATCCATTTTTTTTGGGTTCTATACTGACATTGGTCACTACCAAAAAACTACTAGAGGGATTACCAATTTTTTTTGTCTCCTATATGTTTTTCGATTCATTCAATCACAAATTCATGATTCAACTCCATCATCAAGATTAAAACACTACTTATCAAAAATTACAAGCTCCCAAAGCTTCTTTTTTTAATAACCAAAGATATTTTTCCACATCTAACACTCAACAAGGATGTTTGTGCTATTGGCACCAGCTATAACCAATATTAAAATAGTTTTCATTATGTCAATATAGTTAAGGTCAATTATCACCAAAAACTATATCACAAATATCCTATTACCAAACCTAAGAAACCATCTTTGGAAGAGAAACTAATCAAATATATAATAATCACTTACCTAGCTTCAAGAACTAATGAGGAACCATCTACTTCTAAATCACCAACCACTTCTATTCCTCCCAAATATAATTTAACTACTAACCCTCATGGTAGTTCTTCTTCCAAAACCCATTGGAACTTTTTAGAAGATCTCAACTCCATGCCTTTAAATATTCCTCTTATGTAGTTATTTCATAGCTTCCCTTATCATCGCAAGTTCTTAATGCAACAAATGCAGGAAATTGAAGAGCCATCTCCCATAAAAGAAGAACCACCTTCTCATGAGCTTCAACCAACCAAAGTGCATACCATTGAATCCATTTATACTTATTCAAAACCCTCCATAGAGTTCCTTAAAGAAGACATTATTAATAATGAGATCCTCTTTCGTGCTAATGATCCACTAATATTCATCAAAATAGCCATTAATACTACCCTCTTTTACAAAGTATTAGTTGATGAAGGGTTTGGTATTGATGTGACATATATTTGGCTCATCCAACAACTTGGATATAATAAATATCATCTCAATAAAACCCACCTAACATGTTATGGATTAGATAAGACTAATCAAAATCCACTTGGTTTTATTTATCTCCCTCTTACAATTGGACCTAAGACTATTTGAACTAAGATTATGGTCCTTGATTTACCCCTATCTTACAACATACTCCTAAGACACCAATAGACTCATATAATTAGGGATATTACCTCTTCCAATATAAAATGTATCAAGTTCCTTCATAATGGTAAATGGTATAAACATGAGGTCGATCCTAACCCTTGAAGCATTCAACTTCAAAAACCAAAATCTCAATATTGCATTTCCACCATTTTAATGATCAATAGTGTCCCCTTATCCAAATTCATCAACATGAATCTAAATTTACATGTCATTCTTGATGATTCAAATGATGATAAACTTAATAACTTACAATATACCTACAACACTACTAGGATACCTCCATACATCTTAGAGTGGCTTCCTCTTTTATTCCCTCATGATTGCACAATCCCACTCATTAATGAGATCATTGATTTCTCCCTCCATGTAATGCTCAATAAGCCTCTTACATATAATATGCATTCACATACAATTATAATAGAGTGGCCAAATTATTCCAAGATCCTTTAATGATATCTCCATGTAAATTTAGTGATCTAGGCATCTCCCCTTCTGAAGTTCCTCATAAATCTTAGGCATGTACCATTTCTCAAAATTATGATGATAATTACATCATGGCCCAAGCTCAATCACAAAACTTGCTTGTTCAAAATTATTGAAAAACTTTAGCTTAAATACATTATTTCAACCCTAATGTTCATATTATTTCCACTAATTTTAAGTTAGCACCTAACTATCATGTACCTCTAACTAATTCTTCACTCATTGTTATTCCTTGGGTGGTAGAGAAAATTTTGCCTTCCAAACATCTAGAACTTCATATATCCTCTTTACCTCCTATATAACTAATACTTACATTTGATTTTCCCTATAAATGATGATAATGATAACATAATTGAATCTAATTAACCTTCTTCCCCTACTCCACCTACTCCTAAGATTGAATTAGGCACCAAGGCAATATATGTACATGAAGTACACTTTAAATATGATCACCATGGTAAAAAAACTATTGATCTTGAAGTAGATATCAAGTATTAGGGTCCTCTTCTGACTTTGCCTAGTAATGAAGCCATTTTTGAATTAGTTCATGTCTGAGAACGTCAAATCCATTAGTAACATCATAAAATTGGGAATTTTAGAAAGAAAGCCCCTCATTTTAACAATTTCATCACTAGCATTTATCCTAAATCAAATCCCATTTCCTATCTACCTAAAGCACATATCATTTCCAAGATGGAAATGCTATGCTTATCGAAGAAACTACTAAAATCAAATATGGTACCCCATCATGGGCTCGACCAATTATAGTCTCTCGATAACTTACACCAAATGAACACGATAACTTCAAATTATTCTTTGATAAATATCCTAAGAATTTTTATTAGTCCTACGAGGACATGGTCGGTATTGACCCTAGCATCATGGTGTAAAATATCATCACCAATCCTAATGTGAAACCTATGAAATAAAAATAATGGAAATTTCCACCAAAAATTTCCAATTTATACCATAAATAAATCATTAATTTTCTCAATGCCAAGTTTATCAATCTTGTGGACTATTTAGAATAGGTCTCCAACATTGTCCCTATTTGGAATAAAGTCACCATAGTCATTCACATTTGCATTGATTTTTGTAATCTAAATATTTTTTTCCCAAGGACAACTTCCCTTTTCCCTTTACAAATGACATTATAGATTTTATTGATGGTTATGAAAAGTTTTACCTTATGGATGGTTTCTTGGGTTATAATCAAATTCACATTGCCCTCAAAGGCCAACATAAGATAACTGTCACCATAGAATGGGGTACCTATTGTTATGTTAAAATTCCCTTCAGTCTCAAAAATGTTGGAGCTTCCTATCAATGGGTGATGACCCATATATTTCATGAAATTATCCATAATCTTATGGAGACCTATGTGGATGATCTCATTTCCAAGTCTAAAAACTTCAAGACTCATATTTCTAATCTTTTTATCATTTTTTATCACCTCATTAAATACAAAGTTAGATGTGTTTTCATTGTCACATATAAAAAAATATTGGGATTCTTAGTCTTTATTAATGACATTAATGTTAATCCCACCAAGATCAATGATATTTTCAACATGCCCATCCCTTATTCCATTCTAGATATTCACACTTACCTTAGTAAACTTGGGGCAATAATATGGTTTGTCCCCAAAATGGTTTTTCGTATCTATTCAATTGATTCTCTTCTAAATAAAAGTAATGCCCTCAAATGGATAGATCCTAGTTAGAAAAAATTTGATAATATGAAATAATATTTGCTTCACCCACCCACTCTTTGTCTTCCTTATAATGATCATCCTTTAATATTATATACTTCTTCCATAGTTGTATCAGTTGGGGCAATGTTTATACAACAATATGACACTAGAAAGGAATATGCCATCTATTATATTAACCAAGGCCTCATCGACTATGAGAAATATTATATAAAATTAGAACATGATTCCCTCTCCATATATTTTACCACTAAAAAGCTTTGACATTATATGTTTTATCAAACCACTTACATTATCATTCATTTTGATCTATTAGAATAATTGATGGTTAAGTGGTGTTATGTGTGTAACCTTAATACATTAAATTACGTTAGTTAAATAATAATATATTTTATCATTTATCATGAATTTATTCTCATGCAAATAAATAATAAAATATATTAAATGACCTTTGGAGAGGTTGGACCCAATAATGTAGTGATTGGTAAAGGTCACATTATAATGGTCATATTACCTTGCCTATATAATAAAGAGTTTATATTGTAAGATGTAATGAAAAAATGAGAGTTGATAAAAATGAGGAAATGTGGGGAACACATTTCCAATTTATGTGAATATTTATTGAGAAGAAGTAAGAGGAAGAAAGACTTTATTGGGTACTTTTTAGTTTCTTATAATATGAGTAATCTTTGTGGGGTTTTTTTACCTCTTGGAGCTTTTCCCGTGTATATTTTGTGTTGGTTTCATGTATGTCTTTACTCTTGATATCATATCTAGATCTATTTTCTCATATGTATTATTTTATTTAATTTATCATGGTATCAGATCTTGTGATGTGTTAATCAAGCGTAAAGGTTATAGATCAAGCTTGTTAAGCTATGTTCAAGCTCATTTTTGCTGAAAAATCCACTTGTATATCATGTGGATGGTTCATGGAGTATAGATTTGTTGTTATAAATATGATTATGACATGTATCCCCACTTAACATTAAGCAGGATTGTTAGAATAATTAATGATTAAGTGGTGTTATGTATGTACCCTTAATACATTAAATTACATTGGTTAAATAATAATATATTTTATTATTTATCATGAATTTATCTTTGTGTAAATAAATAATAAAATACATTAAATGACCTTTTGAGAGGTTATACCCATTAATGTGTTGATTGGTAAAGATCACATTATAATGTTCATATTACCTTGCCTATATAATAAAGAGTTTATATTGTAAGATGTAATGAAAAAAGAAGAGTTGAGAAAAATGAGGAAATGTGGAGAACACATTTATAAGTTATGTGAAGATTTATTGAGAAGAAGTGGAAAGAAGAAAGACTATATTGGGTACTTGTTAGTTTCTCATAATATGAATAATCTTTGTGGGATTTTTATCTCTTAGAGGTTTTCCCATGTATATCTTGTGTTGGTTTCATGTATGCCTTTGCTCTTAATCTCACATCAAGATCCATTTATTGTATGAATTATTTTGTTTAATTTATCATAGTATTAGAGCTTTTGATCTGTTGATCAAGCGAAAAGGTTATAGATCAGGCTTGTTAAGCTGTGTTCGAGCTCATTTTTTTCTCAAAAATCCACTTGTATATCATGCATATGGTTCATGGAGTATAACTTGGTTTTTATAAATATGATTATGGAATGTATCCCCACTAAACATTAAGGGGGGTTATTGTAACAATTAATGGTTAAGTGGTGTTATGTATGTACCCTTAATACATTAAATTACATTGGTTAAATAATAATATATTTTATTATTTATCATGAGTTTATCTTCATGAAAATAAATAATAAAATATATTAAATAACCTTTAGAGAGGTTGGACCCATTAATGTGGTGATTGGTAAAGGTCACATTATAATGGTCGGATTATCTTGTCTTATAATAAATAGTTTATATTGTAAGATGTAATGAAAAAAGGAGAGTTGAGAAAAATAAAGAAATGTGGGGAACACATTTCTAAGTTATGTGAAGATTGATTGAGAATAAGTGAGAGGAAGAAAGACTATATTGGGTACTTGTTAGTTTCTTATAATATAAATAATATTTATGGGTTTTTTACCTCTTGGAGGTTTTCCCATATATATCTAGTGTTGGTTTCATGTATGTTTTTGCTCTTGATGTCACATCAAGATCCATTACTCGTATGTATTATTTTATTTCATTTATCATGGTATTAGAGCTTGTGATGTGTTGATCAAGTGGAAATGTTATAGATTAGGCTTCTTATATTGTGTTCTAGCTTATTTTTACTCAAAAATCCACTTGTATATCATGTGGATGGTTCTTGGAGTGTAAGTTCATTATGGTGTTACCTCCTAAATTTCATCATGTAGATGGTTCATGGAGTATAACTTTGTTGTTATACATATGATTATGGCATGTATCCCCACTTAACATTAAGGAGGATTATTATAACAATTAATAGTTAAGTGGTGTTATGTTTGTACCCTTAATACATTAAATTACATTGGTTAAATAATAATATATTTTATTATTTATCATGAATTTATCCTCATTTAAATAAATAGTAAAATATATTAAATGAGATTTGGAGAGGTTGGACCCATTAATGTGGTGATTGGTAAAGGTCACATTATAATGGTCATATTACCTTGCCTATATAATTAAGAGTTTATATTGTAATATGTAATGAAAAAAGGAGAGTTGATAAAAATGAGAAAATGTGGGGAACACATTTCTAAGTTATGTGAAGATTGATTGAGAAGAAGTAGGAGGAAGAAAGACTCTATTGGGCACTTATTAGTTTCTCATAATATAAATAATCTTTGTGAGTTTTTTTCACCTCTTGGAGGTTTTTCCATGTATATCTTGTGTTACTTTCATGTATGTCCTTGCTCTTGATCTCACATCAAGATCCATTATTTGTATGTATTGTTTTATTTAATTTATCATGATCTAGTCCATCACTTCTTCTCTAAAGCCTTTCATCCTAAAGATATAATTGGTAAGTGGATAGTTCTTCTCATGGAATTTACTCTCTAAATTATTATGAAAAAAGCTATCAAAGGATAAATTATTGATGGTTGACTCATATAAACTCTCGTACCAGCTTTTAACCACTTCAAGATAGTCTTCCCAATGAAAATATTCTCTATATTTAAGGTCTTAATCAAGCCATATCTCTTAAAGGTTACTTCTATAATTTCACTACTGATATTGAAGCAAGTAATCTTGAAGATTCCTCTATCTTATATAATACTAATAAACAAAAAGTATTCATCTAATAACTTCCTAAAATTAATGTTGATTTACACTAAGATATTTAGACCCTTAATTTTTATGGTGCCAAATGCCTTCAAGGAGTTAGGGGAGGTTTTAACCTCACTAGTCCTCTCAGTAAAATTATCTATTTATAAATTTTCCTTAAATTTTATGTTACTAAAAACATGATAGAATATGAAGCCTTAATCCTAGGCATGAGATCAACACTTGATTTAGAAATTTTCATATCTACACACTTTGGGTGATTTCCAACTCATCTACCACCATGTTAATGGTGATTATAAATGCAAAAGTGAAAATATCATTTCTTATTATCAAATAGCCACTACCCTTGCCAAATAATTCACATCTTTTACCATCTAGCCTATCCCCCAAGATAAAAGTTTTATTTTTGATTCACTTGTTTCTTCAGGCTCTCTTTTTCATCTATACCAATTCTTATTGATTCCAGCGTTCTTATCTAAATAAAAAATTCCCCATATTCCATTAAAACACATGATACACTTATCTAACACATTGAGGTTGTCACCATTAAACAAATCTCGTGGTACAAATAAGTCATTTAATTTATTGAACACCAAACCTAACCTCCAAACATTGATTCCCATGAAAAGACTCAAATTCACAAACAAGATTTCAAGTATGTCTTTTGATAAAACATCCCTTATTATCATAATGCTAAAGGTACCTTGCTCCACTATGTTATGAAATAATAATTTCTTCCTCTTCTTAAACAATCACATGGGGGAATTTATGGTGGCCACTGTAGTGAACATGCTATAGCCCATAAATTCTTATGTATGGAATAATTTTGGACCACTTTTGAAAATGATGCCATTGAATTCACTAAAATTTTTAATCCTTTCTAACTTCATGATGATCTAATCCATTCACCCCAATCAAGATTCAAACTGTGGAGTCTCTCTGGCCATTCTCAATGTGAGGATTAGATCTCATAGGCAAGCTACCTAGATCCAAGGATGGGCATGACTTCATTATCACAACCACTAAGTATTTTACCAAATAGGTCAAGGTTATGACCCTCATAAATGTCACTAGTAACACCATTTACAAATTCATGCTTAATAAAATCATTTAATGCTTTGGCATTCTTCATACTCTTGTTTTAGATAATGGTGATAATTTTAAAAATAAAGACGTCAAGAAAATATACTAATTTTAAAATTATTCACAAATTTTCCACACCTTACCATCCTAAATATAATGGCCAAGATAAGGACACCAAAAAAATACTTAATAAAATTCTCCAAAAGATAATACGTGAAACCCACACAAATTAGCATCTTCATCTATATCCTGATCTTTGGACCTATCGTACTAACATACTCACTACCATTAGGGTAATGCCATTTTCACTCATCTATGGTTTTGAATATATATTCCATTAGAAGTTGAGATTACTCATATCCATATCTCTCTTCATGGTATCATACCTAATGAATGATTACATGAATCTCACCTTTAGGCTCTTGATATTCTTGAGGAACACCATCTTTTCACTTTACAACATAATCACCAATACAAGGCCCACATTGCCAAACAAAAGAATAAAAAGGTTAAAATCCATAATGTTAATGTTGGTGATATTGTCCTTAAGTTATACTAAAATCATGATAAAGAAGGTAAATACGTCCAAATATGGTGGGGCCCTTAGTCAAAGACATCCTTGGTCTTAGTAATTATCATCTTCAAACCAATGAAGGCCATATTTTGAAAGAACCCACTAATGCATAATTCCTAAATAAGTACTTTGCCTATACCTTTCCATTCTTATCATGCTTTATATATTTTATCTTTATAGCACTTTTGGTAGGATACTTACACATGTTTCACCCTCTAAAATAGTCACTCTTTTCACAAAACTTAGTTCTTCCTTTTTGGTCCTTTGGTTTTAATCTTTTCTCATAAGTTACATTGTAAAACCATGGATAAGACCTGGTCTTCCTCATGATATTTATTTTATTCTCATTTATTTACTCTCCAACAATTTTGGAACCCCTTGGGTTTTTCCTTTTTATGATTTGTAGTGTAATACCATGAATACAACCTTGCCTTCCTCACAAATATCATCTTTCTCATTTAAATTTCACATTATTTATGCACCCTCATGGGTTTATATTTTATGAGTTGAAATTTAAGACCATGGATAGGACCAGGCCTTCCTTATAAAATCACCATCTTTAAATTAGTGTTCCTTTTCTAGAATGTGTTTGTAATGGTTACAAATTATTGATCCTTTATTCTCAGCTTTAGATTTTCCTTATATTGTAGGTAAAATTCTCATAATAATGAGGTGTTAGCATGTTTTCCTACACTTAACTCATTATTATGATAAGGAATCACACTTTACTATCATTGTATCCCCTTTTCACCTTTCCTCACATTTTTCATGATTTTAAGTAATTCAAATTCTTTCATGTTTGTTTCCTTTGATTTCTTTTCCTTTCATTGCACATTAGATAAACTAAGTTCAAAGTCAAGATAACACTTTTATTTTAACTTAATTAATGAAACTTTTAGACACCATGACCTCTAAGTTCTCTTTTTTATCAACCAAGTCCAAAGTCTTCAAATGATAATCATCTTTAGTACCCATGTTTGGTTTTTTCAAATCTGTATGGAGGAGGAATATAAAAAGTGATCAAAAAAGTTAAAATATAAATCATTAGAAATAAAAGGTAATTATATAAAAGGAAACATACATAGTGAAAATTAAAAATCACACCAATAGACATGATTAATATCACATCTCCTATCTCTATACAAATCTCAAAATTCATAGTTAGTCTCATGATAGAGTTGAGGTCCATTAGGGTGTAGTAGGCCAGTATATTGGAATAAGAGAATTCAAAAATTTCATGGTGCTATATACTTTCTCCCACAAGTACCTAATCTTTAGTGTAGACCAACAACTCTATAACAAGTCCTAAGGAATGGGGAACACATTATGGGATTGTAGGTCCATTTTAATTTTCATGCATATAGCCTTCATGAGATGATTTTCATACTTCATTTGTTGACCCAATATTTTTGTGGCTAAGAGAAGTTATTCAGAGTCCTTAATGTGGAAAGTCCTCTTATTTGACAAAATTAATTTGAGTGTCTTGACTTTGATAAAGAGTATCTCTACCTTAGTTTTTCCTTCATTCTCCCCTCCACCCATTTCTTTTCCCTCCTTGATAAGCAAAGTGTGATTATAAATATATTTTCCCACTTTTATATTCCCCCTTCTTCACATCTTAAAAATATGCTAGAACCACTTTGTTTTATTTTTATCTATGTTTAGAACAAAACAATATGCTTGAATGACTATGGATTATTTTATTTATACCATGACTCTATGTCTCTAGCATTTTCTTTTCTTTCTTTTACCATTTCTGTTATACCCTTTTTTTAGACACCTAAGTCCATTTCTACTTTCATGTTCTTTTATCATTATTGAGTGAAGTTAGCTTGTTAATTATCACTCACCGATGTTGTTTTCCTTTTTATGCACTTTTTTCATTGATTATTGAGTAAAGATTATTAATTTTCACTCATTATTAATTTCTACTTTGCCTTCCTATATTTGTCTCAATAAGGATTTTTACTACTTTCACATTGATGTTGATTACTTCTTTTTTGACATGTATCCTTGGTTTAATTTGGTGAGTTTTCCTTTCTTACTTAAGGTTTGCTTGTTTGAGTTGTTTGATATTTAGTAGCCTTAGATTTTTGGTTACCTAATTTACTCTAATTTTGATTTAGTCATTTGGTCTAACTTAGAATTTGGCATCCTATCTTCCCAAATTTCTAAGTACATTTCATCCACATAACGTCAGTTATCTTGGATTTCTTGTAATTGTTTGTTTTTGCTCTTTAGTTTTGTATCCTTGGGTTTGTCAAAATTAGTATTTACGTCCTCTATGATCAAAAATATAAACATAATAGATAACTATATACTGATAAAGTTAAGTCAAGGTATGCATACATTACTTTTATTTTTAGTTATTTCCTTTTTAGTCATTTAATTTTAGTTATTTTTACTTTAAAATACTACAACTTTCTTATCTTTAGCATTGTGTGTTGCTGTGTTCTTTCTCAAAGCACCATCCCTTATTACATCTGAGTGACATGTGATGAGATTAAAGTGGGGCATATGTATACACATAATATTTTCAAACTTTATCAAATACTGATTCTTTCTATCTTGCAAGAACCTATTGAGTCTCAATCTCTCTAAGTGCATGCCTTAAAGTGTACACCGATAAAGGGGTGGGTAGACCATTGGTGATTCACAAGATTATTGTCCCTTTACTATCATTTGTTATCAACCTAACATTCTCTAAAAACATTCCCCTAGGCTTTTCCTCTTATCTTTCACCCTCTTATAGTCATTTTTTGCCTTTGTTATCCCTTCCCTAGCCTAAAACCCTTTACAATGGTTTACAATACACTATCAGCCCCATCAACTCTATACTCTAATTGATAAAACTCATTTAGGGTTTAGGTCTACCCCTGGCTGACCTAGACCAAGACCTAATTTATTTTTTGTTAATGATGATACAAAGTCAATTGGGCTAACCCTATAGACTAAACTTTTGGAAAGGATTAGCGTTAAATTCATCTATATAAACACATTCATCTCACTATTTATTAGAGACAACAAGAGTTAATTATTGAGTTGTGCTTCTTTACAATCTGCTATTTCAGCATTCCACTTGAGGAGTCTTAGCTTAGGGTTTCTACTTAGAGAATAATATTGTCTTGTGAAAAATTATTGGATTCTTTAGCCTTTCTTAGTGATCTTTACAAATCACAATAACCTCTTTCAAATCAGCTTTGGCCAAGGAAGAGATTGGATCTTGATACATTCATCTTCAAATTAAGTATCTCTAACTTTAATCCTCTATTTTAGTAGATAGAAGTATTATAAGTAATGACTTTTGAATATATTTCTCTCTCCATGTATTAGGTTTTTACCTTTACATAGCTTAAATAGGATTCTCTTATGCATGTTTAATTTTATGTTTACTAACCCCCATTTGTGACATAATAACTAGTGAGTATTATATTGGACTCTCACTTTGATTTTGTCATTTACTTAATTTTGTGAATATGAAAACATAGGATCTAGTTAGGGTTATTGCATAGTTTTACTTGACTGGAGGATTTAGAACCCTTAGTGAATTTTATATGGTAATATATCCCTTGGTTAGGTCTAGTGGATCCATTTTGGTCATGACCCTGCATATCTAATGTATCAAAAATTGGAAGTGTAAGTAGGATTTATATTCTTTGATCTAGGATTGATTTATAGGTTAGTTGCATTTCCATTTGCATATAGATTGTACCCTTTTTAAAAAATACAAATTTGTGATCTTGATACCAGATATTACAATAATCATGGTAAGAAGAAAAAAATAGAATAGTCAACCAAAAAATACTAGAAAAGTAGCATAAAATTAGAAAATTAAGTTCTAGGTGACTTCCACTCTTCATACTCCTTAGTCCAATTGTGAGTGAGATTTTTTATTGGGAGATTTTTTTTGCTAATTTGAAGCTCAACTTTCTCCTCTATAATGCCCTTAATCATTTTTCCCATTTTGATATTCTTGGTGTTTGAATTTTTTATTTTTTTGAGGTAGTTAAGGGCCTCCATACTTTTAAGACATTTCATGACAGTGACCCTACTATAATCCACAAGTGTGTTGAGATTTTCATTGAGAGATTCACTTACTTTTTCCAAAGTGACCAATATTCCCATGATATTTTTTAATTATAAACTAATTTCTAGGAGGTTATATTTTGTCTAATATATACCATAATTTAAATTTATTTTTTTGATTTCCTCTTTGAACCTTTTCTGGTCTTTTAAGAACCAACACAAGATAGATTTGTGCAGATCCACCTCATCTTTAATTTTGGTAAGTCTAGTTTGGTATTTATGCCACTTCATGAGTTCCTTGAATTCCATGGGGGGATTGGTTTCCATGGGTTTTGAGATGGTATTAGTCTCCTTATAAATTATCTCTTAAATAATAATAGAGGTAGGGATATTTTATTTTAAAATTTTCAAGCTTTTGGCAATTTACTCCAGTTTGTTACTTTCATCAAGATTATGGGAGGTGAAGTGAGGAGTGGGAGAATGATAGGTGTGAGTAGGGGAGGGGTGGGGTTAGAGATATTATGGGAGGGTTAAATAACTATTTTTTCATCTTTTTCTTCTTTATTGGGGGGGAAGGTCTTGTGAGGGGTCAATAAATTTTTATGCAGTTTTTTTCTTCTTGACTAGCGAGGGGAATTCTTGCTCATTTTGGTCAATTAAGATGGAGTCTTTGGAATTATTAAAGGAGGTTGAGGGTTTGGAAGAAATTTTAAGGATTTTAGGAGGGTTGTTTTTTGAGGTTTATTCTTCTCCATTTTGGTAATTTTAGGGGAGATGGGATTGGAGGCATTGAAAAACTTGTGAATTAGGAAAATCAAAGCTTGATGGAGAGGATATTTTTTCTTGCCCATCTTGACTTTGTATATCAATTATTTAAGAGAATGTAGGATATAAAAAGGAAGAATTAGAGGGATAATATGTCAAAAATAATTTAGAAAATACAAATAAAAAAATGCACAAGAGTATACATTCCATCCAAGGTCACATACCTTATTATTTGTTATGAAACTCTATCGAAGGGTTTTATGACGTCCTTTCTCAATAATCCCCCAATGCATTCAATCATGTGATAATTTTATTTCAATAATTTGTCCATCTCTTCCTTGTATTTTATACTAAATTTACTTCTTCTATTTTTAGGCTCATGACTTGGGCAATGAGACCTTTAGAGATATCAATAGAAACATTGTTGATTGTGACCACATGATCTTCCCACTGATCAACAAATTTCCTTGATAATTGTTTATTATATCTACCAATGTTGTTGATTTAATTCATTAGGCCACCATTTTTTAGGTCCACCCAAACCTCTTTATCCTTTTTGAAATTATCTATAGACATGGGTTCTATTTTTTGAGATCTTTGCCCATTGTGTAGAGGGTGTAAATCTTGTGGAGAGTATTACAGTAGGATAAATTAGTAACATTACCTTATTATATGTTCCTTGGGGAAATGTTTATTTTATAAATTACACCATAACCAAATATCCTTCTTAAAATACCTTTGACACTTATTGTCACATATACTTCTACCTTATACTTTTTAGTACTTTCATATAACTTCATTTTTAATTTTTATTGCAACTATTGTAAGTGATCTCTAAATGTTTGTGCATCATAACTAACCAATTATGAAATTGGTACCTTCAAAAAATCTAAAACACCATTAAAATTTATGCCATAATAAATATAAAATGGTGATTTCCATATTGATATAATCACATAAATGTTATATGCAAACTCATCTTATGGTAAACCCAAGTCCCATTTCTTGGTCTTCTCTCCAACTATGCATCTCAAAAATATCCTAAGTCCCTATTTACTACTTCTATTTGTCCATATTTTTGGGTGGTATGCTTTAATAAATTGTAGTTTACTTCCTCAATTATTATGTAGAGTCCTCAAAAAATGACTTAGAAATTTCTTATCCCTATTTGAAGTAGTGGTTTTTGGAACAACATGCAATCCTACAACATATTTACAAGATAGTTCTACTACTCGAGTGGCATCATTTATTTTATTACATGAAATGAAATAAACCATATTAGAAAACCTATCTATAAATAAATTGAATCATTACCTCTCTATGTGTCTGGAAACCCTAATACAAATTCTATACTCAATTACATCCATGATCCAGTTCTTATCCACCAAAGTTATTATATTATTCTTATCAAATAATGCACCCAAACCACCACTGTGTAATTCTATTATAATATTTTTTCTCATAAACTCAACTAGAATACATAAATATTTTCCCTTGAAGAGATAACAACCCTATATAAGATAATAACCATGAATAATACCTTTTTACTAATGGATTTCTACATTATTCAATTATATTCCCAAAACTTGGATTAATATCATACATTTTTATAATAACTTCAAATCTAACTACTTCACTCACCAAAGTATTTAACAGTTCCACTCACCTATTCAAAGCATCACGTATCTAATTATGTTTTCCTAATTTATGTTTCAAAATAAAAGTGTATACATATAATAAGGACACCCAAATTTCATGTTTACTATTTAACTTAGTTTGCATGTTCACATACTTTAAGGCCTCTTGATATGTAAATTTTATAAATTCCTTAGGTTCTAGGTAATACCTATAGTGTCTCAATGCTTGTACAATGGCATAAAATTAAACATCATATATAGAAAATTTATTTCTTTCCTAATTCAAATTCTCACAAAAATATTCTATTGGCCTTCATTCTTGGCTCAATGCAACACCAATACCCACATGTAAATCATCACAATTTACCTTAAATACTTTTATAAATTATGGTAATGCCAAAAAAAAAAAAATGTCACTTTCTTATTCAATAATTGAAAACTTTATATTGATTCCCTCTGATGCCTTATTCATTTTAATTTGATTTATTCATTGTTGTGAACCCATTTTCAATTAACTTCCTTTTATTTTCAAATACATTAAGTTATTTTGCATTGAGTGAATTTATTTTTTGGGATTTTTTTATTGAATATGGCATGGCTATAGCTCTTTTTTTCACATAATGATTTATATCACTAATAACATCTCTGACCTAGTATTGAATATTGTGGGAACTATTTTATTTTCTACATTGTGAATATTGCAATGAAGTTTTACCATACTACGTTTGAAATGAAAAAATCAAGTTCATCTATAATATTATGCTTTATCTTTAAAATAAATTTTAAAATATAATATTTTTTATATGATACAAAATTTAGAGACATGCATAAGAGAATATATGAGAATTTTTCATCAGGGTCTAAGGCAATCTTTTTCTTGAGTCATACAAAAGATTTTCATTAGGGTTTGAGGTAGTATTTTCATTAAAAGTTTTTTTATTTTTTTAGAAGTGACACTCTTTTTAATGTTAAATGTAAATTTTAAAAAAAAGATGTGCAACCTTATTAGTCTATTTAAAATTTCATTGAAGAATAATTGAATTTTTATTATTAGATCATTATGTGAAGTTCATACAGGCAAGTGAATTTAGATAATGGGTATTATGTTGAGTTCTATGTTTCATTTTGAATAATTTGAATACCCTAATGGTTGTCTCACCCCTATGTTACTTTCTTAAATTTTGTTACTAGTTTACTATAGTGAACATGAGAAAAGAAGATGTGATAAATGAACTAGTTTTTTTTAACTTAGTGATATATTTGTATTCCTTTGCTTGAAAATTGGAAGGTTATATTCATAGTTTTATGGAATACGTTTCTTGCATATTCTTTTTTATTATGTGGGTATGGTCAAGGACTTTTTAGATATGGTTTTCATTAAAACTTGGTAATTTCTTGTTAGTTGATTATTTTAGATAAGGTTAGTTTTTTTCATATTTGGATTTGAAAGGTGAGTTGGTGAACTTAATTATTCAGAATATTTAAAATAGTACAATGGCATATAGATAACCTGTATAGTTTATATGAAATTTTGATACGAAATATCTATCATATGTTCACTGTTATTTTATTTTTGAGGTGGGTTTTAGGAATCTTGTTGCTTTCATTGAATAAAACATTTTCAAGATCAATATTTTGTATTCAACTACTTGAAAATATACAATTATATTTACAATATGTATGTTAATATCAGATAGTTGTTTAATCATTGCTTTTAATTCAATAATTAAGAATGTTTTAAGTAATGACTATGCCTTAAAAATTACATTATTTTAGAATAAATGCAATATTTGAGGATGGAGTCATGGATTTCAAAGACTTGAGAGAAAATTTTGGATTGAAAATAATCAGTAAATAAGCAATGCACTGATATCATGTTTACATAAAGTTTCAACTATGATACTCATGTTTCCTTGCATAATCCTATTTTTTGGAATATCTTGAACATTTTTCAAAAAAATACCTTTGTACCTCATGGTGTTCAAACTTTATGAACCCATATAAGTGATATTTGGTAAAAATGCCTTTTCATATATGGTCCACCAATTTTTTATACTCTTCTAATGTATAATGTGTCAAATGAAACCAATGTACATGTTTATTTACCACATCAAAACATTTTTATTATTTGTCTAGAAGCTCCTAAAATTATTATTGAGTCCATTAATGTTGCTTCTTGTAGTCATAAATGTGTTAGTATCCCTTCACCCTCTCTTAAGGGAACTCATGTCATGAAAAAGAGTAAGCTTGAGGTACATGATGAATCAGGTGGCATACTGCATATTGATATGCCTTTAACACTCATAGATTACATTAAGTATCATACTAAGCAAGGCATCCCATTCATTTATTCCAACTCATATGATGGAGAAATTAGAAAATAATGATGTAAACTTTCTAATTTTTAGTTGTTTGCATACTCTTAGCTTGAGAATACGGTTTTTGTGATCTTTCCAATTCTAGTTCAGATTTTTCAAACTTCCAATAGTTTAGTTGTGTCATGAAATTTTTATCTATTTCTTTTCACTTTCATATTTATTATTTTGACTCTAAATTATGTAGTTTTTGATAGTTTTGTTATGAAAATGATGAATTTATTAGTCGTTATTTATTTTTAAATTGCATATATCATTGATCTTTCGGTGCTTTAGTGATGATAATTATTATTGATTGGCTGAAATAGTAAAATGCAATGGACTTAGTAGAAAATATTAAAGTAATTTTCATACTATTTGATTTCTTAGAGTTAATTTGTGCTATTTTTCAGATGTATGAAAATGTATTTAGTGATTGACAAGGCATAAATTATTGTAAAATGACCCTCCACCTATGATATATATTATGTTATTGGTCTTATTAAAAGTTCATTGAGTCTTTATTGAAGTACACTTCATAACATGAACCTAAAGTATTATAAATCCTAAGAGTTATAAAGTTAATTAACTTTTCATAAGTATAATTAACTTTATTTTAAGTTAGTTATAACTTAAAGGAAAAAATTATAATCAAAGGATTTAATAATACTTGAAGGTGGTAATTTGAAGTAGGAACTCATATAGGTACAAAAAAATTAATTTTCGATTTCATACTATAATTTATTTTCTATTTAAAGTTATTGAGATTGAGCATTTATTTTAGGAATACCAAACAGCACATTCTCTAACCATGAAGTGTCTAGCTTGGTATGATCAATAATATCTAGATTTAATATTCATTTATAAACTTATTATCTAAAAATGGAAAATGACTTATGTTTTTTATGTTTATATAATAATATATTCATATGTGAGCAATAAAAATGGTGGAAGGCTCACCAGTGCCTGAGATTTTCACCCCAATCATAGATCATGTTGAGGCTTCCTTCTTAGGGAAACATTTGAGGGGAGTTCAAATGATCCATAAATTGAGTAAATAGTTTCTATAAACAGATACTGAAACTCTCAATTCCCATTTAAATGACATAGAAATTGGGTGTGAAATATTTTAGGAATGAATAGAATTAATTTGATAACTCTGTAAATTCATTTTTTCCCAAATTAACTCCTGATTGGGTACCATGATAATTTTACATATTTTTTTGATGTTTTATTGATCCTTTTTTAAAACTAAATGAAAAAAGAAACATAGAATAACTAAAATGGCCAAATAGACACCAAAACTTGATAATGGAGTTTACCCATTTGGGTTACGTCTTTAGATTCATGAAACACTGAACTAATCCATTTAAAAGATACAAATATCAATATTTAAAACTTACATCAAAATTTAGATTTTATAAACCTATAAATAGTACTATAATCTGATGATGTGAAGACTTTGAGATACTAGAAAACCCATATTCCTTTCATTCATAGTACCTATATTTCCTCTCCATGCATGTGGGCAAATTTCTCCATTAAGAGTATCTATAAAACTCTTAAATGGACATAATAATGAATAGGAGTGTTTCTAGTTATTACAAACCTGCAACTCCTAATATAAAACCTACAACCACATTGTCAACCCTTCCTTGGATTTAAAAATTATAAAATATAAGGATTAAATAAATAATACAATTTTGAGTCTCATTGTGTATTACACAGTTACACATACATTTATTCCTTTTCTATCACCATATAATAGAAGAAAACATGATAACATGTTTTCTCGAGTTTATGCATATATATAAATGCCCTGTAATGTATATTCCTCACCCATGGCTCTAAATCTTATTTCAAAATAGGAATATTACCCTATAGATAAATATCCCTTTCACCCTTGACTCAAAGGGCTTATAAAATAGATGAATTACTCTTTGGTATTCAGGACAGTGTGTAGTGTATATATATATATATATATATATATATATATATATATATATATTACACATTGTGCTGAATACCATATGTGTGTGTGTGTGTGTGTGGATCATAGCTATCTTCCCATATTAAAAATAGAATATATCTCATTTATGACTATAAAATAACATATGTATACACAAAGACTTTACCATATACCTATTTCCATACACCATACACCCATGGCCAATAACCATTTACAAATAGGTGATGAGTTCTTCACCAGCTCAACTCTAGACAAATAGGAATCGATCTAGAAATAGATCATACCCACAAATATTAAAAATTCATTGCATAGTCCTTAAAATGGCTCGGTCTACATTAGCCTTTCTAATAAGCTATTAACCTTTCATCTCTATCTTGTAACAATAACTACCACATCCAACAAATTTTTCCATAAAAGCCTTTCATAGTCTTAGTTCCATCCCTACACAATAAAGGGACATGACTTACATGGTCAAAGCCATATGAAATAGAAGAGGACATCCTTCATGAGCTTGGTTTTGTAAAAAAAAATGTCCTTTTTCATTCGAGCTCAACTCTACAAAATAAGGAGTCATATTGAATGCCTACTCGATGTCCAATGGTCTTGTAATAAAATAAAATGTCATCCCTACTCAAATGACTAGACCTCCTCTCACTATCATATGATCTCCTCCATTTGTAAATGGGTCTCTGCTCATCTGGGACTATGCCAAATCCATATTTACAATTGTGGCCTTGTGTAATGGCATTCCCCAGGCCTCATGTAAATCAATAGAGATAGAGACCATTATATTCAAAACCTTCCAAATAGATAGAGACCATCTCCATCCAAATGATGAGCCTTTCCTATTTATTCTTCCATTATGGTGAACTCCCCTCTCTTCTTCAAGATTAAGGAATCATATGAATATACATGATGATCTCATAGCCAAGACCCTTCATCCATGGCTTAAGAGCATAACAAATAAGTGGGTTCTTCCTCCTCCATCTGCAACTGTCTACTCACATAAAACTAGCATGATTTATTTTCCCATCTATTCAAACTATGAGATTCTATCATGGATGAAAATAATCATCCAAAGTGGGGTTCAAACCCCTAAACTTGGTAAATCATTTTATTTCAAGGGATCAAAATCCAACAATTGCTATAATCTATGGAATAAAGGCTTTAAATAGCCTTTATTATAATATCATAAATATGGATTCAACCACATCTTAACTTGCCTTTTTATTTAGTTGTCACAACTAAGATTTGTTGATTTATGGAACCTTAGAACATGCAAAAATCTATCTCAAACTAGATTACATCAAGTTGACTTTGGTCTCGAGTTAGGTTTTGAGTTGGTACTCAAGCTGGGTTACATCAAGTTGACTGTGAGCTTAGGATAGTGAGCTATCTCACCAATCTTATCTCTCACATTGATCTTCAAGTTAGGTCTTGATTAGATTAATTTAACTCAGTATGCATAAGTGACTTGAAAAGTAGAGGATGTGGTAGTAGGCCACATGGTGCCCTGAGGACCCACCATGTGGACCTCTCTAATTGCTTTTCATCTTGCCATGTGTCATAACCAGAAGCACCAAAATAATGTATGGTTAATTTTAGTTTAATTATAAAATTAAAACACTATTACCATATAGGGTGGTAGAGTCCCCCTTTGTTATAAAAATGGGCTCCAATAGCTATGGTCTTTGTAGTCAGCCTTTTGTAAATGATTGATGAAGTTTGATAAGTAGAAAAAATCTCTGGATAAAACCTCCCCACAAAGATCCTAATGAAGTTTGATAAATATAAAAATTCTCTAGATCAAACCTCCCCATGAATAGGCTGTTGGTCTCCAAAATTTCCAAGAATCCATCTGAACTTGTTAAATGGATTTCTACATCACATCAATGCATAAAAACTAGAATATAACAAGTGAAGATGTTATGGAGTTAAGCTACACAAATAAAATCCATTTAAAAAAAAACACCAAGCATACATTAGTAAAATAAGATGTTATCAAAACTTCCCTATAATAAGTCACCTGTCTAACTATAATTACAACCTAATTATGGATAGTAAGACAAACTCTATATCCATTTTACCAAAATGACATGTTACCCAAAATAGTCTTAATATTTGGTGGCTTCTCTCAACTTCTTCACTTCATGAAGGTTAAGGTGTTCTCATTTTTATAAACATCACACAAGGGATATCTAATTATTGCATATGCTATATAACTTAAATAAATTACACATCTATATACTTGCATTTTTAAAAATCTTGCCCATATATGGGTCTTTAGAAAGTACATCACTATGATGTGAATGACAACACACATGTGTGTAAGAAAATTTTGCAATACAACATTGCCCATATTATTATGGGACTTAAATATATATGTGAAGTATAAAAACATGCAATGAATTTGTCTATTACAAGGTGACTAATGCACAATACACTAAAAGAATAATCAAGGGAAATAAATGTGATCACCATCCTATAAACAATATTGTTAACTATTGTGTCCATGAAACTAATTATTAAATATTTTCCTATACCTATCAAACTCCAATCTCAACTTAGAGAATTTCCATAATAAGAGATTTTTTACAAACTCACAACTCTGCAAGTAATTGTAAGCCAAATATCACATAAAGGTGAGAAGAAAACCAAGAATTTTAAACCTGACTCAAGGTTTTCTTCCCCATTTGATTTCTCCTTGATTCATACCTCATCTAATTGAGTTAGCTTCCCAAAAAAAGTCTTATCATAATAGAAAATTGAAATAGGAGATAGCAATAATATCCTTCAAAACATAACTTTATCAAAACTTCCTTCCCTAGATCCAATAGTTAGGCATTCTCTAAAAATAATGTGTTGAAGGGAATAAAATCATACTAAATAATACCATAGTCATACTTATCAAAACTATTCAAGTAAACCATAGAAATGTTCATTCTTTATGGTTTTAATAACTGAATAGTATATGGTATCATTTGTTAAGCTCTATCTTCTAAGAGTTAGATTATCCATATTTAAATTTTCAAAAGGATTTAAAAACCATTCTGCATAAAGGTATACTTTACTTTCAAAGTAACCCTCACAAAATTTACCCAAATGTCAAGGATTCAAACCAAAAATTATGTCATATAGTTACATTAAAAATAACTCATACCTCTTTGAGAAATGTGAAGTGCACATTTGTTGAGTATTGGTTGGAATTCTTATTTGGGTTTATAAAACTTCGTGTTTACTTCCTTTAACTCTCAACAAATCTATGAAAACATAAACCAACTTATCAACCAATTACAAACTCAAAACTCAAACTGTAAAAACCTATTCAATACTGAATAATGCATTATTGCCATTTCCATATCTTACCATGGAACTGGTCTTTTCACTTGTTCCTATAATTAAGGACATATGCATTCATAATATAACTAGTACTCTAAAATATAAAGGTACACAACTAGTTATCAAAGACCAAAATATTATGTCGATACCAATATGAAATCAGACCACATCCATACTTCAATATGTCTTCTATGCAAGAATGGTTAGGACTATAACTAATTCCTCTTAGATGTGCATCACTAAAAATGGCTTTCATTTTATTTGAATTCTTCCCAAGATAGAAAGTTTGATCCTTTCTCAACACCATCTCATGCCTCAAGTGATAATGTGTTGTATCCTTCATCCATGTTGATCCTATAGGGCTAGTGGTTCCAGAACCTTAGTTGTTAGAAGCTTGTCTTCTTCTAGTGAATTGGAACACCTTCCAATTTTCCTTTACACTAGCCACCTACATAACCAAGTCAACATAAGAACAATACCAATAAGAATTTGATATCTAAAAAAAAACTCCAATTTGAAGTATATCTAGAAACTGAAGCTAATCCCTATGTTCACCTGCTCTGATACCAAATTTGATCCATAAATTAGGTAAATAGTTTCTATAAATGGATACTAAAACTCTCAATTCCCATTTAAATGACATAGAAATTAGTTGTCGAATATTCTAGGAATGAATAAAAGTAATCTGACAAATATGTAAATGTATTTTTTTCCCAAATTAACTCCTAATTTAGTGCCATGATAAAATTCCATATTTTCTTAATGTTTTATTAATCCTTTTTTAAAAATTGAATGAAAAAAGAAACATAGAATAACTGAAATGGCCAAATAGACCACAAAAATTGATAATGGAGTTCACCCATTTGGGCTACATCTCCAAGTTCATGAAACAATAAACCGATTTATTTAAAGATGAAAATATCAATATTTAAAACTTACATCAAAATATGGATATTAAAAACTTGTAAATATTACTATAATATGATGATGTGAATACTCTAAGATACTCATAAAAACCATCATCCTTTTATTTTTAGTACCTATATTTCATGTTTGTGCATGCAGGCAACTTTCTCCATTAAGAGTATCTATAAAACTCTCAACTCTTAAATGGGAATAATAATAAATATGAGTGTCTCTAGTTGTTATAGACTTGTAACTCCTGATATAAACCTTGTAACTACATTGTCAACACTTCCATGGCTTTAAACCTTATAAAATAGAAGGATTAAAGAAATAATACATTTTTGGGTCTCATTGTGTATTGCATAGTCACACATACATTTCTTCTTTGTCTATCACCATATAATAGAATAAAATGTGATAACATGTTGTCTCGAGTCTATGCATATATGTAAATGCCCTAAAATGTATATTCCTCACCAATAGCTCTAAAGTTTGTTTCTAAATAGGTGTATTACCTTGCAGATGAATATCCCTTTCACCCTTGACTCAAATGCCTTACAAAATAAGTAAATTACTCTTTGGTATTTGGGATAGTGTGTAATATATATAGATATATATTCATGGATCATAACTATCTTACCATATTAAAACTAGAATATATCTCATTAGTGACTATAAAAAATAACATATGTATGCATAAAGACTTTACTAGATACCTATTTCCATACACCATATGCCCGTGGCCAATGACTATTTGCAAATAGGTTATGACTTCTTCACCATCTTGTCTCTATATAAATAGGCATCAATTTTAAAATAGATCATACCCACCGACCTTGAAAGTTTGTTTCATAGTCCTCAAAATGGCTCAGTCTGTTTTATCCTTTCCAATAAGCCATTAACCTCTCATCTCGATCTTGTAGTAACTTCTACCACATCTAATTACTTTTGCCACAAAATCCTTTCATAGGCTCGATTCTATCCCTGCACAATAAAGGGGCATCCTTTTCATGCTCAAAGACATACAAAATAGAAGAGGACATCCTTCATGAGCTCAATCTTGAAAATAAAATTCATCCTTTTTGGCATGGACTTGACTCTACAAATAGGAGTCCTGTTGAATGCCTACTCCATGTCTAACAATATTTTAATAAAATAAGATGCTTCCCCACTCAAATGAATATACCTACTTTTAGTATTCAATGAGCTCCTCCATTTATAAATGGGGCTCAGCTCATTCAAAACTATGTCAAATCCATATATACAATCATAGCCTTGTGTAATGGCATTCCATAGGCCCCATGTAAATCAATAAAGATATAGACCATTATATTCAAAACCTTCCAAATAGATAGATACGATCTCTATCCAAATGATGAGCCTTTCCTAAAGGACTAAGGAATCATAGGAATATATGTGATGATCTCCTATCCAAGACCCTTTTCTCATGGCTTAAGATCATAACAAATAAGTGGGATCCTCCTCCTCCATCTACAACCATCTGTTCACATAAAAATAGTTTTCTTTATTTAACCATCCATGTCCAACTATGATATTTTATCATGGACAAAAATGATCATCCAAAGTGGGGTTCAAATCCCCAAACTCAATAAATCATAATCTTTTAAGGGATAAAAATCCCATATTTTCCAAAAAACATAGAATAAAGGCTTTAAATATCCTTTATTTTAATATCATAACCGTGGCTTTAGCTACATCTTAACTTGCTTTTTGCTTGAGTTGTCACTACTAAGCTTGGTTGATTTATGGAACCTTTGAACCAGTATAAATATATCTTAAACTAGATTATGTTGAGTTGAATTTCGTCATTAGCTAGGTCTCAAGTTAGTACTCAAGTTGGGTTATGTTGAGTTGATTGTGAGCTTAGGATGGTGAGATATCTCACCAATGTTATCACTTGGTTGATCTTCAAGTTGGGTCTTGAGTAGATTGATTGAACTCATCATGCATAAGTGACTTGGAAAATAGAGTATGTGGTGGTAGGCCATTTGGTGGCCTAAGGACCTACCACATGGACCTCTCCAAATTCTCATTATCCTACCACATGTCACAACTAGAAGCACCAAAATAATGTATGGTTAATTATAGTGTAATTACAAAATTAAAACACTATTACCATAAATAGTGACAAAGTCCCCCTCTGTTATAACAAATGACTGATAAAGTTTGATAAATAGAATAATCCTCTATATCAAACCTCCCCATAAAAAGTTTGGTGAAGTTTGATAAATAGAAAAATCCTCCAGATCATCAAAGAAGGGAAATTTTTGAAGAAAATAAAAATTGGTAGCAACAAAAGTTCAGAAAAATATATCTTCATCCTCAGTCAAATGGATCCATAAATTTGACTAGGGTTTAAGTAGAGTATCCATAGGAATATTATGGCTTTTTTAAACCCCTTTCTCTTGTACCATATGAAAATCCTATTAAATGTGTTTGACATGGGTGGTTTTAGTGAGGTTTTGTGTAGTCTTAGGGAGATAAGGCAACATCTAGTTGTAGAAGTTGGATGAATCTCCATAATAAAATGGAGAGGATTAAGGGTTGGTGGATATTATAGTGATGGTTTAAAACAACCAAAACCTAGTTTACTTGGATTGTTGAAATTGAGCAAACTAATTTCACATTTGTGGTGATTTTTTCAAAGCCAATATTATTCATTCAAACCTTGTTCTCTCATCATAGATGATACCTATGAGTTCCCTTCATATTTATAAGGATAACATAGGTTTCAATATTATGTTATGTCTAGTGCAAGTATATAGGGGAGGATGGGATCTAAAGGGTTGAATTGGCTATATTGTGAGCCAACTTTATTGGGAGGCATCTAATTGATCTTATCTAATATACCCTCTATTTTTGAAATTGAGGATGAGGAAATTATTACCATCAATAAATATTTTCTGTGCATAACCCTCATTTTTAGATGCATGGGAAAACACCCCTCCTAGGAAGAACTTTTTCATTGGTCAAAAGTTGTCTGGCCTAACCTTCAAAAGTCCCTCCATCTATGCTTCTAAATGTTTTTTTATCAATCCTTTTCTAATCCATGGAGGAGACAAATTTTGTGTGGAAAAATGGATCATGGTTTTTGGGAATCATGATGTGTTTTTATACCATTGGGCTCCCATTTTTGACCTTCATACATTATTATCTTGAAGGTTCCTATCTAGGATAGACTTTATAATCTTCCTTTAGCTCTAAGAGACCTAGGGATTCTACAGTGGTTAGTTAAGAAGTTTAAAGATTTTTTTTAGATTTGATAAGGACATAATGGATCAATAGTGGTTTCTAAGGGTTTATAAAATGGTGGAATTATCAAAACCCTTCCACCATTATGTTTTTATATACTCTTTATAGGTCTCCTATATACAATTTATCAACTATGAAGGGTTGCCTTTCATATGTTTCAAATGTAACCAAGTTGTCCATAAAGTGGTTGATTATCCAAAGAAAATTAGGGGTGGTTTTGGCTCCCCATTTGATTAAATGGGTGAAAAATATTAGATTCTCTAATTTATATATTATGGATAGCTTAAAGAATTTGGCCACCTTTTGTGGTTAGCCCCCATGCCATGGTATAGATATGTAGGTTGGATATTTTAATCCAAACTTGGATCCTATGGTTAAACTTGGTTCTTCATATTTTTAAGTGGGACATAAGTTATAATATTAGTTTTAGGGTTTTTTTATTAGGGCATTTCCCTTCAACAATCTATTTGGATGCTTCTTTGGTTAAACCACTGGTCAATAAGGACCCTATACATGTGGTTATGGCCATTAATGCACAATCAGTGTGTCTTGGGCTAAGAAATGAGTAGATTAATCCTCCTCAAAAGGAAAGGTTTGTGGAAACTTATTTTTTGAATATTTAAACTCCTTTGAATAGGGTTTCATCATAGTGTGAAAAAAGAACTGAAAATATTTAGAGGTGGGTTGGATTACTTTCTGACGAGAAGGATCTTTGCAGGCAATTAGTCTTGTTTCAGTTGATGATTTTTATTTTTATGAGGAAGGGGATCATTTTGATTCTAGAGAGGTTTTTTCTTTCACTTAGAATTATTATTTTATCTCAACTCTAAACTATGGTAAGAAAGGATGGAGAGGGAGAAAGAGTGTTGTGGAATAGTTGTAGCTAGATACTCTAAACTCCATTGATGGAGGTACTCAGTGGACCTTAGAAGGCCTAATCTTCATTAGGGGTAGATTAATGATAGTGGATCTTGGTTGAGTGTTTTTATTTTGAGGAGGTTTCCCTTCTCATTACTCAAGCTTAGGGGTGATGTTTTTCATGTTTCTCTACTAGTTTACTTTTAGTGATCCCTTATTATGAGCTTGTTTTGTGTGGTTACTGTAGTGGAGGGTTCCTTGTTTCTTTTTCCTTACTATTTCTAGAACTTTTTTGATTTTTTTGTTTTATCCTTTAATTGGTTTCCTTTTGTTTTGGGATGAGCCCCCTTGATGTGTCCTACAAATGATTATTGCTTTAGTCAAAAGCACTTATGTGTGTGTGTGGATTATTTATGTACTACAACTGAAAATAAATAAATTTTCATACATTATATAATATATTGATTTATTTATTATTAATTTTTAATAATTTATTATCACATAATCATTTTTTTAATCAATTATAAAATATATCATGATTCCCAAATAAAATCTTCCATTTATTTTACATGACTCAATTCATTTTTATACTATTGTTTGCTTCTATTTACTTATTTATTTATGTATTTCATTTTTTGTATTTTCATTTCTTAGATATTAGCAACTTTTATTTCTTTAATATTTCTCTCCATTATTTAGTTTTCATACACAATTTATTTTTGTCCTTTTCCCTAGTTCCTCTTTGTTACCTTTCTTTTTATTTTATTTATTTGTTAACCTCTTTCATTTTAGTTCTTTTCTTTCCTTCATTTACTTTATTTATTTATTTATATTTATTAGTTTTGTCATTGTGGAGATATAAGGGAGAATCATTTAAAAATATAAAGAGATACATTGAAATATATAATATAATCATATTGTTTGAACCTCCAAAGGATAACCTATTCCATAGGTTTTCTTTGCCATATAAGATTAATTATATTTCAAAAAATCTAATATTATATATTAATGAAAATAACTTGATGATAATTTGACAAAAAAAAATTATGGTACTTGTTTTACATATGAAATATAAGTTGACATTGATTAACAGAGATATTACTAATTTATTTTCTGATTACTTTTTCAAAGAATAATCTTTATTGTTAAATGAAATGTTTTAGTTACTATAATTGGTCAAGTATTTAAAGATTATTAAAAATTGATGATTGACTATTAAAATACCCATTTTTCATGTCTTAGAACTAAATATTTAGTCAAGAGGTCCTTACAATTAGATTGGTATCATTAAAATTTAACCTTCATGATAGAGCATGGGTAGATTAGTTGACATGACAATTTTAACCATCACTAAGGCATGAAAAATGGGTGTTTTACTATTTAAGCATCAAATTTTTAGAATGTTTAAAGACTTGGATGGTTATGGAAATCAAAAAATTTCCTTTGAGAAAAAGTATTATTTTTGAAAAATTATTCAACAAATAAATAAGAAATATCTCTTTTAATCAATGCCAAATTATATATCACATGTAAAATAAATGGCATAGCTTTAAATCAGTATCAACTCAAACTTGACATGTTAAAAACTATCATAAAATACCATCAATCAAACTATCACTAGTATATATCATAAAATAATTATCATTTACTTTATCATAAATATATATCAAAGTTTCATAAGTATAATCAATCCTATCCAAGAGAAAACCTATGTGAGAGGTTATCCATTGGAAAATTGAACACTCTCATTCTCTTATATTTTCAATGTATAGATTTGCCTTATCTAATAATTGTCCCTTATACCACCACTTATAGCTAAACAAAATAAATAAATAAATGAAATAAAATAAAGAAAAGCACTAAACCAAATATGTTATAAAACTACTAAAATAAAATAGAAAGGAATAAGAACTAAGGAAAACTAAAGAAGGCAATTACGTATGAAAACTAAAGAATAGAGAGAAAGATTAAACAAAGTTACTGAGATATATGATAAAAAAATAAAACAAATAAAATACACACATAAATAAATAATTAGAAATATAAAATAGGATAAAAATACTTGAGTCATGTAAAATAAATGAAATATTTTATTTTTGAATCATGATTTATTTTATAACTAATTATAAAATTGAATCTAAGACAAGGAATTATTGTACATTAATAATAAAATAATCAATTTGTCATATAGTGTATGAAGTGTTGTTCATTTTCAAGTGAAGTATTGTATAATTCACACATATGACTATAATATTCAAGAAGAATTAAAAATCTAAACCCTTTTCCCTTTTCAAATAATTAGTTTATAATTGAATACTAAATCTAGATATACCTAACTATAGTAAGATAGGTACTTACCTGTGAAATAATGTGTTGTTTCATCTTCCTAAAATAAATTATTTATTTTATAAATGTTAATTAGAAGAGAAAGTGTAGTATGAAATCCAAAAGTATAGCTCTTTTACATGTATGACTTCACACACTAAAATCTATAAGAATGTATCCATATTGATCAACATTTGAGAAATCCATGCAAGTTGCATCCTCTATTACCTAGTTATTTCATTTCATAAGTTTTTGTTTGTACTCCTTTCCATGTGTTTTCTTCACTACCTTAGAAATCAGTATTGCCTCTATTTTTTTCTTCCCTTTTCTTAGCATTTATACTTTCTAATTAAGTACTTACATATTTACCTCTTCTGATTTCTCAGTGTCTTGGTCTTCATGATAATTATACAAAATTTCCACATAAATATGGGTGATATATCTAATTCCTTGGGAAATTTGATTTCATATGTATTTTTTGAAAACTTGAAAAATATTCTTCAAGGCCCTATTGTCATTTCTCAATTTATTGTATGTTCATCATGAAAACTTTTCCTTGTGTAAATGTACCATTATTAATTCTCCCACTTCAAATTCCTTCCCTATGTGCTTCTTATATGTGTGTTCCTTATATTATTAGTTTTCATTCTTTAATAATGTGTGTACTTCATGATGAACTTGTGCATATAATCCATTAATTCCTCTGCTTCCACACTTATTCCTTGAATTTTTTTGAAACTCTATAAATCCTCTTAGGTTACTTCCATACATAACTTGAAAGGGTGTCCTTATAGATCTTTGGTTCATTAAATTATTATAAGATATTTTTTCTTGTGATAAAACCATTTCCCATTACTTGGGTTTCTCTCCTAAAGAACATCGCAACAAATTCCCAATGCTTCTATTTAACACATTAGTTTGTCCATCATTTTTTGGATGGTATGTTAAACTAAAATTCATCTGTGTCCTAGATTATTATATAATGTACACCAAAATATGGCCTAAATTTTTTATGTCTCTATCAAATACTATGATATATAGAAAACTATGTAGCCTCACCACTTCAAGGAAGAATAGATTAGTAAAAAGGGTAATTTTAGTGGTTAATCTTCACCATTTGGTGGAATGATATTAATTCACCAAATAAGAAGATATGTAGTAGTATATCACAATTATATGGAATTATAGCAAAAAATATGAATAAATAATAGATAAGCTACTTCAAGGAGGCAACCTCCCAAATTCTTTCAATAAGAATGAATACTCAATTATGATGATGAATAACTAGCCCTAGCTCTTATTTATAGTCTAACAAGGCCATGTGCCACCCATAGGCTGACCTACTAAGTATATGAATTCATAAATAAATGTAAAATAATATGTAAAAGGGTTATGGAAACCACAAGTTAACTACACATATCCATAGACATGCCAATGGTTAAGGGTGTAACATGCCCCTCCCCTTTAAAACAATGTTGTCCTCAACATTGAAGAAATCTTAGATGTTGTTTCATGAATGATTCATCCTCCCAGGTAGCATCTTCAAAAGGCATATTCTTCCATTTGATTAGATACTCAAGAATTAGTCTGGACTATAACTACTTAAAACATATTTGAAGGACCACTTCAAGATCAAGAATAGCCCTACCTTCCTCATCTAATTGATTTGAGTGGTAACACTCTATCTAATGACCTTATTAAGGAAAGATACATGAAATATTGGATGAATGTAAGTGAAGGGAGGAAATTCTAGCTTGTAGGCCACATTACCAATTTTTTGCAAGATCTGAAAAGGACCATAATACTTGGGAGATAACTTATTGTCCTTTTTTTTTGCTTCAAGTAATATTGATGCAAGAGAAAAAATACCCAATCACCAATTTAAAAATGCCTCTCAGTCTTGTGTTGATTTACTTGTTTCTACATGTGATTCGGGGATAAAGCTAAATTTTCATGTAAACTAGCAAGGACTTCATGTTGAGGGTGAAGGTGTTCCTCTACTACATGTACCTTTGGGTGGGTCTTAAATGGTAAAGTGAGAGATTGAGGATGGTATCCATACAATTACGTAAAAGGAGACATTTTAGATGAACTATGCATTGATGTATTATACCACCATTTAGCTAGGGGCAGTTATTGAACCCATTTATCTTATTTATCTGACATAAAACAATAAAGGTACCCTTCCAAACACTTGTTGACTACCTCAGTTTATATGTAAAATTAAGGATGATAGGATGAGCTATGAGCTAATTGGGTTCCCAAACATGAAAATAATTATTGTGCATCCCCCTTTATTCCTTTCTTAAAAAAAATCCTTCTTGACTCTATGATAGGTTTTCAAAAACCTTGAGTGATCACCAAGTGGAGATGCATCAAGTTCTTGAAGGATTTTCTATTTGAGAAGAGAATTTTGACATAGACATAATCTATCATTATACCATGATGCATTCCCCTTCCATGTAAACTTTTCAAACCTATCAAAACCCTATTATAGATTCTAAATCAATAAATGGGTAATATTGTCATTCTCCCATTATGCCCTTGCTTCCTTCAATCAATCTTCCTAACAAATGGTCATGACACATAACAATGCCTTAATCAGTTCATCTCACCTAGATATTGCATCGACTATCACATTTTATTTTCCTTTCTTATGGACTATTTTGAAATGAAAACCTAATAGTTTTCTCACCTATTTTTTTTGTTCTTCAGAGGATAACCGTTGTTCCAAAAAATATTTAAGGCTATCATGATCAGTTTTTACCTAAAAGTGATGACCTAATAGATAAGGTCTCCATTGTTTGAATGCATGTATAATAATCATAATCTCTTTATCATATATGGGTTTAAGCTAATTTTTACCCTTCAATTGATTACTTTCAAAGGTAATGGGCCTACCCTCTTGCATGAGTACTTCACCCATACCATATCTAGATGCATCACATTCAACCACAAAAGTTTTATAAAAATCTAGATTATCCAATATTGGGGTGGTGCGCATAGCCATTTTTAATTAATCAAATTCCTTGGTATCTATATCAATCCACTGGAAGAAGTGTTTCTTCAATAAAGAAGTGAGTGGTGTTACAATACTACTGTATTTTTTGACAAACCTAAGATAATAAGCAGTTAGCCCCAGAAATACCCTTAGTTTCTTAAGTGTCTTGGGAATTTTCCACTCCATGATGGCTTGGATTGTTTTAGGATCAAATTTTACTCCATCATGTGATATAATATGACCTAAATATTCCACTTACCAAAATCCAAAAGCACATTTGGATGGTTTATCAAACAACTAATGTTGATCAAGAACTAAGAATACTTGTTTCACCTAATGTAAGTGGTCTTCTTAATATTTGCTATAAATAAGGATGTCATCAAAAAATACAGGTACAAACTTTCTCAAAAATGGCCTAGAAACCATATTCATCAAACTCTGTAAGGTGGATGGTGCATTGGTGAGACTAAAAGTCATGACCAAAAATTCATAATAGCCTTCATGAGTATGAAAGGTTAATTTTGGAATATCCTCCTCATGGATCTAGATTTGATGATACCCAAAGTGAAGATCTAATTTGGTAAAATAAACAAAACCATGTAATTCATCTAACAAATCATCAATTATAGGAATAGGAAACTTATCTTTGATAGTGAACTTGTTGAGCTCTCTATAATCTAGGCACATCCTCCAAGTTTCATCCTTCTTTCATACCATGACTATTGGAGAAGAATATTCACTTTGGTTGATGAATGGTACCTACCTATAATAATTTTTGTACCATTTTTTTAATTTCACTCTTCTAGGCATAATGATATTTGTATGGTCTGATGTTGGGTGGCATATTTTTAGGAATGAGTCTGATGGCATGATCATGAGTATGACTAGGAGGAAGACCTTTTGGCATGGGTCTAAAAACAACTTAATGCTCATCCAATATTTTTTGTAATTTAGGATGGGTAGACTTCTTATTTTTTTGGACACTAATGGAAAACAAGCATGCCACAAATCCTTTAGCACCTTTTTGTAGCATCTTAGTCATCTGATGTGAACTAACCATTTATAGAGAACTAAATATTAATCCGCATAGTTCTACTAGCTTGCCTTTAAAATCAAAATGCATTAATAGTTCATGGAAATTCATCTCAATAGTGCCTAATGTGTTGGGCCATTATAATCATAAAACAATATCAGTCCCACCCATAGGAACAATAAATATAAGAGAATCTAGTAAATAGCCCCTCATTTCTAATATAATACTATGGCATTTTCTAGAACAATTAACTATAGCACCATCAACAATCATGACTTGAAACTTTGGGGATAGGTAGATGAAATAATTCAAATGACCAACAAACTTATTATTGATGAAATTGTGTGTACTACCTGAATCAATCAACACTATGACCTTTTGTTTATTAATAAAACCCACCACTTTAAGATTCTGAGTATAAATACCTGCAAGGGCATGGTAGTAGATAGTAGGTTGAGAATCTATATCTTCATCCTTATGTCCTTCAAAAAGCTCAATATATGCCTCCTTATATTGTTCATCCTCATCAACCCCTTCAATGTAAAATAACTTGTTTTTAGCACATCTATGACCTTTGGTCCATTTACTATCACAATCCTTTGGCATGTTTATCCTCAATTTATTATGGTGTTAATCTAGTAGGTTGAGGCCATGATGGATTTGAGAAGGTGAATTCTCAACTATTAGTGAAAGGATGATGTTTTATCATCTCTATTTATTCTACCAAGCATTTCCTTGGTATAGCTTCAAATACAGTTGTGGGGTTAAACATATAAACCTACAATTGAATACTATCTTTTAGTCCACCCAAAAAAGGTTAGTTAGATTTGCCTTAGTGATATCCTCCACACATAAGGATAGATTTTGAAATTGATGAATATAATCCTTCACTATTCCTATTTGTAATAGTATGGCTAATTGGTTAAATTAGTTTTCAAAAACATTATCTCAATAATGAGACATCAATTCATCAAAGAATACTAACCATGTAACAAGAGCACCCATCTTTTTATTTTGAGCATAAAACCAATGATACCAAATTAATGGCTCAATTTCTAGATACAAAGATGCCACAAAAACCTTTTGAGAGCTAGGATTTTGGTGTAAATTAAATAGATTTTCAATTTGAGTGATCCAAGTGAATGGATCTTTACCATCAAACTTGTGTAAGTCTAATTTTGGCAACATCAGTTTTATCCCCATATTGGCAGTATTAGTATTAAGAGGAGGAGGATTAAAAGGAAAAAGTGGAGGGTTATTGAGTGGTAAATTAGATGAAATGGTATCAAAGTGTGGCATGATTTTATGCAACTAATTATTCATGTCATTAAGCTCCCCTTGCATTGTTGATATTTGAGTTTGGACTTGCACATCCTTCTACATTAGGCCATGTAGGTTTGATTGGATTTGAGAAATTATATCAAATGTTTTATACTCCATATCATCCCTTAAAGGGTTTTTATGGGTTTTTTCCCTTTCCCCCATCTATGGGTGTTAGGACTAGCCATACAAAGGCTTGATGGTGAGCCTTATTTTGCCCCATTGACCTAACTTTGACCACTAATTTTTCTAAATATTTAGGCCTCAAATAACAAATATCAAAGAATAAACCCAAACTAATTTTTTTCAAGGTTTCAAAAAATATTTGAAAAAATAAAAAATAATACAAATTATGAGGTATGGAGAAAATTTATTAAAAACCCTAAAATGGTGACAAATTTTGAAAAATATATCCAAATGAGATAAAATTTTAATGGATACTTGAATGACTTTTCAACTCTATTAAAACAATTGTAGAGAAATTCTCACCCATTTGCAATATATATCTAAATTTCAAGATCTAGGGCTTTTGACCTAATTATGGCCCAAATCGATGCTCTAATACCACTTGGAATGATATGAATTCAAAAAATAAGAATATATAAAA
This sequence comes from Torreya grandis, assembly GCA_037957365.1. Lineage (NCBI taxonomy): Eukaryota > Viridiplantae > Streptophyta > Pinopsida > Cupressales > Taxaceae > Torreya > Torreya grandis. The sequence goes on along the minus strand of JARHVA010002931.1, from coordinate 1,465,500 downwards.
TAATATATCAAAATTATATGGAATTATAGTATAAAATATGAATAATAGATAAGCCACTTTGAGGGGGTAAACTCCCAAATGCTTTCAATAAGAATGAATACTCAATTATGATGATGAATAACTAACCCTACCTCTCATATATAGTCTAACAAGGCCATGTGCCACCCATAGGCCAACCTAATAAGTATATAAATGCATAAATAGATGTAAAATAATATGCAAAAGGGTTATGTAAGCCACAAGTCAACTACACATATCCATAGACATGCCAATGGTTAAGGGCATAACATTTGCCTAAAACTAGATTTTTATCCTTTTAAAAATGGATAATTGGGTTAACATATGCATCAACCCATTAGCCTAAATTTTATTCTATTTCATTAACTCAAACTTATAATCACCTTATTGGTTATGTTCCTACTTTATTTTATACATAGTGTAGCCATGATTATTGTAATTTTCTAGGTCCCCACCACCCTATAATTATAAGAAACGTATATCAATTATTTTTAATATATATATATATATCTATATATATGATACTTCTCCAAGTAATAAGAAAAAAACTTCTATGTGATGGTCAAATAGGTGTCAAAATTAAGGTTGAGATTTCCTTGTGATGGTAATGTAGACTATATTGTTTATTTTTTTTAGAATTTATACTATTTCATGTTTAAGTCATCTCAATATGACCTCTATGATAAGTCATTAACATAATGATAGTTCTTTCCTCATGTATTTTTGGTAATAATCACAAGGAAAGGGGATCCAGTTAGCACATGAACATCATAAGAAATTTTTAGTAGGGGGAGAAATAATGAATTTAATCAACCTCTTTGGGTTTATCATCCTTTAACATCTTTTCCATTGTCAAAGCTCTTAGTGAGTGTATTACTTTATAAGTCACCTTTTTCTCACAATTATTTCCAATGTGGGACTAACCCAATTATAACCTAATCATGTATTTGTGTTAGGTAGTTCAAGACTTTCATGATATTTTTAATTACATTTTTTTAATCTCAAATAGATGCCAAATTTAAGGTTTAAACTTCCTTATTATAGTTAAATTGACATAAAATTTAAAATTTCCCATTAATTATTAAATCTCATAAAAACCTAGATAAGACATGAAATACACTTATTAAACCATGATAAGACAATAAGAAACCTTTTACATCATAATAATGGAGCTTTAATTATCATGAGCAAGGATTTAAGTTTTTTTTAGTAAAGCTTTTAAACTTACACAATTATCTATAAAAAAAACCTAAAATAAATAGGGGGTTCCAAACTACATCTAATAACATAAAATCCTTGATTGCACTTTTTCCACAAAATTACTATTTCCCCACACTTCCTTCATAGTTTTGTGGAAGAGAGTATCCTCCATATTTATTAGTTTAAAAAGAAGTGTGTTTGTTTTTTATCTCACAAAGACACTATTTCAAAAGCCTATGCTTGTGCAATATGTTGAGCTCATGCAAATTCTAAGAGATAAATAACATGAGGTTATTTTAATCCCACTATTGATGTAGGCGTTGGCATTATGCTTCCCTCCCCTCTCCCATCCCCCCCACCCCCAAATGTTATTGAGTTTATTCTTACCTACTATTGAAGATTATTGGGTTCTTTCATTTTTTTTCTTTGTCATCCTCACCCAATTTTATTGGGCATTAATTTTCTTCATTGGATACTTCATTTTGATAGCTTTCAAAATATCTAAAATCTACTTTTTATTAACTTTACCAATATTTATTTGGGCTTATAAGATCTTTTAACTTGATAGGGGAGGCCTATCACTCTTATTTTCCCCTATTCAATATATTTTAAAGCTAGATTTGACATCTCTAACGTTTTCAAATTGGATTGACTTAGAAATTTATTTAGTTGAGAGTGACAAACTTATTCCAATCATAAATATTCTTATATAATAACTTCCTCCTCAAACTCATCTTCCTATTATGGGAATTCAACAACCTTTATCTCTATATGTAGATAGGGTAGAGAACCTTGGCACTAATTATCCTTTAATGCTCTCCCTGTGTCTTGAATGTTTGGGAAATTTGGATGTGTTTCATTAACCAAGGATACGTGGTCATCTTAAAAGATATATTTAACCTCAAAATACTATTTCATGGTGCTTTTTTAACCCTAAAATAAAATATGTAGGTTGTTTTCACTTTAATCTTAGCATTAAGAATATATAAATGAAATGGCATAAGGGTGATAATCAAATCTATAAAAAGCCAATAAAATGCTAAAATTAGATATAAGCATACACATAATTTATTAATATGGAAAGTATAACTATGCTAGATATAGAAATGATAAATAAGATAAGTACTTAGTTTTTTTTATGTTAATACAGTTCTAGATTTGGAACAAGTTTAAAGCATGCAGGAAGATAGTTATAGAATAGTTATCAGATTCTAGTGCTTCAGCTATCTAGATAGTTGTGTCAATCTTAGACAGTTACATCAATGTTACTGTCTGAGTTTGAAGATAGTGTCTTATACAAAATATCTAGTGAAATATGATGTAACGACATGGATGCTTATGGGTTTAGATTTAAATTTTCTCTAGTGTATTCATATTTGGGTCATGGGTAGTCCCTCCTTATGAAATGGAAAAACCCTATATTTATATCTTTAATGTGACCTTGGGGGAAATGGGTTAGTGGGAATGCATTTTTGAGCTAAACCCAATTACCCCTATATCAAAGGGTACTACCTACATAGTCAATACTCTAGAAGAGGGCCTCAAACTCATGTGCTAATCCCCTATGTGTTGGCTTGTGTGTGAATCATGTAATGTGTGTAAATTAAGTACAATAGTGACCTAAATTGCAAATTGTCAAATGAGGCTCTTGGGCTGCTCCTTTATTAATTCAAAACTATAAATATGTTGTACAAGTATGACTAGTGTAAAAATAGGGAAGATTTATTCAATTGAATGCTTGATAGAGTGATTTTTATAAGTTACCTTAGTCTCTTTGATATTTTTTTAGGTGTTCTATAGGTGTGGACTGAATGAGGGTTGATATTTCATTTATATCAAATCCCTTTGGATAAATAACTCACATTAAATAACTTAAGTCACCCATTATAATACATTCATTTTATAATTACATGAATTTAGAGCAATGGAAACTTACGTCAGGTTAGGATAGTAACATCAACACTACTATCTATCCTAGATGTTAGTGTCCAAGGAGTAGCAAAATAGGTATAGGCTCAAAACTTGTATAGGTGTAAGATAAGTACATTTTAATCATTTTTGGTAAGATGGAATGTTTGTGTCATCAATATAAGACTATTCAAACAAAGGGATAGAATAAAAAGCAAAATATAGAGTAGACATGAGGCTTACAAAAGTAAAGAGGGTGTAGATCTGAGAGAAACAACCAAGGTTTGAGTTTGATAAGTGTAAATTATTGAGGTGTTATATAATCACAAAATATCATCTACATTTCCCCCGCTTTAATCTAGTAATAAAATTACTAGTTTAAAGGAAAGGAATAAGGACATGGGTGTGTATACACACCTTGTCTTTGCTTGAGTTAAATTTGAGTGGTTTTGTTGGTGACTAACCTGAAACTAAAAACATGTTATATTCTAAAATTGGTGCATATAATCTAGGTTAAAAGTACTTGAAATAGATTGAAATGAAATAGTAAGGTTTATGTCTACACTTATGTGTTAATGTAACCACCTTGCCTATTGGAAACTTATTTTTAAAAAGATGTATCATTGTAAGGCTCTAAAACTGAGATTAGGATAATTATAGATAAATATTTAAAGTTCATATATCCAAGGAGATATAGGGAGAGAGATATTGGAAGACACATGTCCCCAAATTTAGAGTAAAAGTGAATTTCCACCTAGCAATTTAGATTAGCTAAATCATGCAACCCAGTGATACTTATAACTTGGTGAGGTTGTATGATCAAGTCTAACCTAAAAACTTGGAGAGATTGAGTGATTTTATCACCTCATCCATACCAAAATGTGAACCAACTATTGAAGTAAATTTGCTCAATATGGTCCATAAAAGTTCATGGGGTATCAATATATGCAATGGTTTTAAAATGTAAAACTTATTAGATTTTACAATATTAGGAACATGTTGCATAGAATATGCACCTTAGATGTGTCTCATGCTGAAATTGTGTATAAAAATGATACCATTGTATATAATTATACCACAATTATGAATGTGAATCATATAACCATGTGATTTGTCCAATTAAGATAACTATCTAAGTCTGGAAGACATAATTCCAAATCATTCCACCACTATATATGGATAAATTTGAAAACTAATATAAGTACAAATGTGGAGGATGTTTTCAAAACATGCCCCCATTATAAATTGGAGATGTTGAATATTGAATATGTGTGGATAACATGCTTCCAAAGCATGCCCCCATTGAATATTTAAACTAATATAAGTACCATATACTTAAAAAATGTAGGGAACATGTTTCCCAAACATGCCCCCACTAAATCTTAAAATTTTGAATGTGTGTAAGCCATGCCCATATGACATGCCCCCACTAAATCTACAAGCTGATATAAGAACCAAATACTGAATGAGTGTGGAGAACACGCTTCTTAAGCATGCCCCCACTAAATCTGAGAATTGTGGATAACATGTTTCCCAATAATTACCCTACTAATATTCCCATCATTTGAGGTGAAGGAAAAATAATGAGTTACCTCACCTCAAAAGGGTAAGACAACTGTAAAATCTATGAATGTAACCATGTAGCATATAAAATGAATGTGTATTGGTAAATGTATCATTGAAGTGCATAGAACCAATGTGATCATATATAGGCCTAAGATACATGATAAAGATCATGGTAATGTATAGATAGTAATGGTAAAATCTCAATGAGAAAATAAACACAAACGTAATATAACTCAAAATAAATTCAACAAGCAATGGTCCAAAGAGACTATAAAAAAGGGTCATTCAAATGTTGCACAATAGAAGGTACATTACTTAGTTTAATATCCATGAAAGCAAGGATGGCATATTCAAATGTCCATACCACAAATAATGGCATGATGAAAATGTCAAATAAATCATATATATGCATGGGGGATGCAATTAAAGGAACATATTTAAATGCTTGAATAGTTAAGATAAAACACTCAGAGAAGTGCATAAAGTAAAGCATAAGCAACCAAAATAATCATGTCATAGTGGCCCATTGATCCAATGTGTTAGAAACGTATGTCAAGTGTATAACATATAAAGTACCCTGTGTAAGATATAATCATGGATAATATGCATGTGTAAGTACATATGTAAGCTTAAACATGATAGTGTAGATTGATCATCAATAATATAACTTGTGTGTATCAAGATCAAAAAATTGGATGCTCCTAATGTCCATATGACATGAGTAGAGGGAAAGCCTAACATCCAAAATAGGAGTATATAATGTATCTATGTATTCCTATATCACAACCAATATATAAGTGTGATACATATGTGTATGTAAAAGTAATTAAGTATTTGTTCCACCAATATGGAAGTAACATATAGATGCCAAGGAGCCAATAAAACAAGTATGTACCGATAGTGTTTTTAATTTTTTGAATGTTTTTTATTTTTTTGGTATTTTTTATTGTGTTATATATTTATGCAAGTGCACGATGTTCATTGGGATTTGTAAAGGCTTTACTTCAAGTTTAGCAATATGGTAGATACCTTTTCCCAATTTTTCTGTAACTGTAAATGAAACCAACCAGTTTGGTTTGAACTTTACCTTTTTGTCCTTTTATGCATTTGTATTCTTTTGATTTTATTTTAATACCAATTTGCCCACATTAAAGTCACATGGTTGAATGTTTTTGTTATATACTCATTTTACATGTTTTTGATAAGCATGTAAGTGCCCAATATCTTGTGTGTATTTTTCACTTAACTTCTCTAACTAATGTAATCATTTTTCATGATATTCATTATATTTGATGATGTATTTTAGAGAGACATGAAAAGAGGGTATCTCAATTTCAATTTTTAATATGGCTTTGTATCATATACCAAATAATAAGGTGTGTTATAAGTATGTATGTGAACACTTGTGTGGTATGCCCATAGAGCATATACCATCTATTAGTGTCAATCAATGTTATATCACTCAACTATTTTTAACAATTATTTTATTGGTTGCTTCTGGTATGTTATTTCTTATGGGTAATAAGGTGTATAAAATGTCTTATTGTCTTATTTTTAAATTATGTTCCATTGTTAGAAATAATGGTTGAAGGTATGCTGAAATAAGAGATGATATTGGTCATCATAAACCTACATATGTCATCCCTTATGGTCAACTCGAGTGGAATTGCTTCCACCCATTTTATGAAATATTATGTATTTGTAATTATAAATTTGTGTTCATCAATGGATATCAAATGTAATTTACCTATCAAATCAAATCCCCATAAGGAAAAGGGCCATGGTGAAACAATTGGCTATAACTCATGTGATAGTGCATGATTCAAATTAATAAATTTTTGGCATTATAAACTTAATTTTACATGTTTAATACATTATTGTTCCATTTTAGGTCAATAATAACCTAAGCATAATAGTTTTTAAGACATTGCATGTCTTTTAAAATTCCCACCACACCTAGAGTCATGTATTTTGAGGAGTGTAGTACGAGCTTCATCTTTACTTAAGCATTGAAATAATTGACCATAAAAACCTCATTTATAATAATAAAATAATAGAACTCTTCATTTTTTAATTATGTTTATCATTTCATTTAAAATGGTCTAGTATATAGGATCGATAAAGAAAATTATAAATATTGGTGTACCATTATGTGTTCATAGTACTATAAGTAATAGCAAGAATGGACAAGGCATTTATTTGATTAGAAGAAATGGAAGGAATTTATAATTGTTATATTGTAAACTATATGTGATGACAATCAAAAGTCATCAATGATGTTGTGCTTACTATAGCATTTACATGGAAAATATCTTTATGTGGAATATTATCGATAGAAAATATGTCAAATGTTTATGTGAGTTTATCTATCATTTATTTATATGGTATAATATGCTCTTATTTAGTTTGTTAATTATTATTAACTTGTACAAAATCCAATTGGTAATCACCAAAAGCTTAGATGTGTTTTATATCCAACTTCTGTGTTATAGATAATTTAATGATCAAGGTCTCGTGTTTGGTTATACTGTTGGTTTAAGAAAAAGCTAATTTGTAAGAGAAAGGTGTGTATTCACCTTGGGGGGACAAAATACAATGCCATCACCCACTCCTATTTGACATTTTAATCCATCAAATAACATTGTCCATGGAGTGGAAGATAAATTATATGTATTGAACTCACCCTGAAAGGCCTTAATGAGTGAAAAAGAGTCTGGTAAAGGAGTCATAGTCAATTGATTCGCTATGACTTGAAATTTTATTAACTTCTAGGCTAATTTTTTTAGATCAAAATAACCCATTTTAATATATGATCAATTAGATGTGTTTTGTTCATGAGGAACCTTAATGGATCTTCTTTAATTATAACATGAACCTTATTATTGAGTAAATAATGTCATAACTTATGAGGAAAAAAACCAAAGATAAACATAGTTTTTCCATGGCTATATATTTTCATTCATAATCAACTAGCTGGCTATAAATATAATATATTATATATTTTTTGTGATTATCATCAAATTATGATTTTAAGGCCCTTAGGGCGACATGAGTAGTTGACATGTAAAGAAGTACTAGTCTATCTAGAATTGGAGGAATAAGTATTGGTGGGTTTGATAAATAGGTTTTTATCTTATCAAATCTTTGTTGAAATACGCCATCCCATATTAATTATGTATCCATTTTTAAGAAATGTGTGAAAGGGATTGTTTTATCAACTCATTGGGTAATGTAACACTAAATACCTTGAATTTGGCCAAATAAACATCACAGTTGTTTTATATTGGTTGGCATTGGTATTTATATGATATATTTTACCTATTTTGGATAAACCTCAATGCATCACTAAGCAATAATGTATCCTAGGATTTCTCTTGAAGATACCCCAAAAACACATTTTTTGGATTTAATGGAACATTAAATTTGTTTAGGTGCTCAAATATTTATTGTAAATCAGTAACATGGTATTGTTGTAATTTTGATTTGGAAATTAAATCATCAACATAATATTCAAATATGAAATCATGAAATTTATTATTCATGGCCATTTGATATGTGGCTCCTACATTTTTTAATCCAAAGGGCATCATTATGTAATCAGATGTCTCCAAAGAGTGGTAAATGTAGTATTTTATTGATCTATAGGGTTAATTTGGTTTGTTTATATCTTTTGAAACCATTCATAAATGAAAATGTCTCATATCTAGTTGTGGAATCCATAATAATGTCACAATTAGGTAAAGGAAAGTCATATTTAGGGCAATCTTTGTTTAAATCATGGTACTCAATGCAACATCTAATGTGAACATTTGGTTTTTAATAGGGATAATGTTAGACATCTATTCATAATGTGCAATGGCTCTTCTAAATTTGGCATCTATTTTTTTTAATTTTTATCTTTTACCAGTAATGCCATTTTAGGATGAATTTTTTAGATTTTTATTTTACTAGATTTGCATCTGGGTATAATAGTATATTATGCATTGCCACTAATGGATCAATCCCAAACGTATCTAAAAAATCCCAAGCAAAGAGTTTAGTAAAATCATGAAAGACCTATTGATAGGTTTTTCCTTCATCCTCTTGCATCATTGCAACAAGTAAAACTAGTCTAGGATCGTTATCCATTCCAAAGTTATATTTGACTATTTCTTCATTTAATAACATATATTTTTTGGTGATAAAAGGTGTGGTAGGAATATCATTTGACATTAGGATGGGTATTTTGATTATCATTCTCACCAAAGTAATCATGAGTAGATGTGGTATGAGGAAACCTATTCTTATGATAGAAGGAAGGGATATCCTCATATGTCCCTAAGTACTCTAGTAGTGATTCATCATTGGAAAACTCATCCATTGCTATAAATGATAGGGAATCTTATTTTAAATTTAATATTAGGGTTAAGAACATAGAAATGAAATAGCACAAGTCTAATAATTAAATATATAATAGGATAATTAAATGCTAAACTCAGATATAAGCATATGCTAAATTTATTATGATGAGATAGTCTAAATATAGAAAGTACAAATATGAAAAATGTAGAAATGCAAAAAAGATAAGTACTTAGCTTGTTCTAATGCTAATCCATTTCTATATCTAGAACAATCTAAATGTAGGTGGGAAGATAGCTCTACAATACTTGTCATATTTTAGATCTGGCGCCTCTAGCTATTTGGGTAGTTATTTCAACCCTAGATGGTTGTGTTGATGCTAGTGTTTGAGTTTAAAGATAGTGTCCTATATGAAATATATGGTGAAATAAGATGTGACCACCTAGATGATTTTATGTTTGGATTCTCATTCACTCTATTACATTTATATCTGGGTCATGGATAGTTTCCCCATATGAAATGGCAAAACCCTAGCTTTGCATCTTCAATATGACCTTGGGGGAAAATGGGTTAGTGGGCACATGATGTTGAGCTAACCCAAATGAACCCACTATCAAAGGATGATATATAAATATCTAGTACTCTATAATATGGCCTTAAACTCATTTATTTCTACCCTATATGTTGTCTTGTGTGTGAATCATGCAATGTGTGTAAAGTAAGTAAAATAGTGGCATAGCTTATAACTTGGCAAATCAGGCTCTTAAGATGCTCTTTTAGTACTTCATACCTATATATGTATTGTACCTATAACTGGTGTATAAATATGGAATCTCTATTTAATTAAATTATTAATAGAGTGTTTTTGATAAGTTTAATTGGTCTCTTTGGTCTTTTTCTAGGTGTTTCATAGATGAGGAATGAATGAGGGCTGATCTTGTATATATATCAAATCCCTTTGGATAAATAACTTGCATTAAATCACTTAGGCCAACCATCAAAAAATATTTAATTTGTAAATTAGATGACTTTAGGGTACTGGACACTTACATCAGGTTAGAATAGTAATGTTGATGCTATTATATATCCCAAACATTAGTGTCCATAGAGTAGTAAAATAGGTACAGGTTCAGAACTTGAAAAAGTGTAAGATATGTAAATGTTAAGTATTATGGGAAGATATAATGTATGTGTCATAAATATAATAATATTTAAACTAAGATATAGGTTAAGGGGCACAAGATAGATAAAATTCAAGGCTTGAAAAATTAATATGAATGTAGAACTAAGAAGAACAACCAAGGTCTAAGTTGGCCAAGTGTACAAGACTTAGATGTTACATAATCACAAAATATCATATATAATTCTAAATTTATTTGTTGTGGTGGTTTTAATTTTATGCTTATTCATTATACCTTTACAATTTAATTTATTTTTATATAAACTATAAATAAATTCTATATAATTTCCCACTTTTTTTACAAGTGTTATATAATCGTAGCAAGGAATGGTATGTAAGGTCATGGGAATGTTCACAATTTTTAGATACTAAAATCTAATTTATATATAATATTATTCTTATATACTTGATAAATACCTATCAAGGTTCTACCCTTTGATTATGGACCTTCTTATTGCTAAAATAATTGCATTTGCCATCCCATTGTGCCTAACTATTTATATTATGGTTTAAACCTATTATTTTTAAAAACCTAGATATCTTGCACTATACAAAAAGCTTAAAAATTGATACATATCCTTCACTGTCAATTTTAGATACTCAATATCTTCTTATCATGTCATACACTTACATCCCACATTGGGACACTTGCATGGATGCAAGTGTCTAGATTCTTATCAAGTATCTAGTCCTCATATTTTATCTAATTTTCAAATTTTTAGAATCCTATGGGTCAACCCATTTGTTTTATTTAATCCTTCCATGAGATATTTCTAAAAGGTGTGGTACAAATAAAAATCTAATCCTACACATCAACCATAAATAAAATACCAAGTGAGCATGTATTCAATCTCATTCAATCAATTTAACAACTGAGTTATACTACCCTATTCTTTGCTATTTTCATATCACTCATAGTGCTGGGAGATGTTTTGACATAGATAAAAATCATTAGGGGTTGTTAATCCTTGTCTCTCATGAATGAATACTTGTGTGAATAAATTATTTTTACCTTCACTAACACATGCAATGTCCCTTACTTAGGGGTTCCTTTTTTTTGTTAAAAGCTCTGATACCACTGTAATGTCCCTTACTTAGGGGCTCTTTTTTTTCGTCAAAAGCTCTGATACCACTATAATGTCCCTTACTTAGGGGCTCCTTTTTTCCATCAAAAGCTCTGATACCACTGTAATATCCCCTTCAAATAGGGAATATAAAAACACAAAAGCTCTGAACAAGATACAATTTTTGCAAGATAATTTCAAATAAATAAATAGTAAATCTCTTAACTGGCAAATCACTAATCTTATTATTGTCCAGATGGTTACAATAGATGTCTTCAGTCATGCATAAAAAGGAATATTTAGATACGGTCTTAAAACCTTGATTATCTTCCAACAATCTAAAAAATACCCTAAATCTGTGCGTCTTGGCATACTGTGTCAAAAACACAGTCACCGACATCGGTTATACTACCGTCGTTGGTCGACTGGGGTCGCTAACCTGTCGACGTCAGTGATAGGTTGGCCAATGTCGGTCACTGAGGATCTCTGTCTACCAACGTCAGTCTCTATGTGAATCTGTATGGATTTGTATGGACTTCGTATAGCTGCCAATAAAATATAGCACACCCTGATTGCTAAACACCTGATCCCAAGATATCTGGTTCTAATACATAAGATCTTTATTTGTATAATTTATTGAATAAAAACTAAATAAAGAAATACCTGGAAAGCTCTGTGATAACTTTTGTATGAAGCTACCTCTCAAATCTGTAAACCTCTGTGATAACTTCTATATGAAGCTATCTCTCAATTTGGCAATAAATCAGTTGATATCTCACAGCCTCTGAATCGCACACAATGAAGAGTTGACATTCTCCACTGCAATGGAATCCTGGAACCCTTGGCTCAGTCTTCACAGAAGAATTCTTCAATATCAAAATCAATAATCAATAATGGCCTCCATGAGAAACCCTTATACCTTCAAAAAGATATGCTTGCCCTAAGTAGGGTTTCTTAAATTAGAATTAGGGTTTCTAATTAAAAATAGGCTAAATAATTAATATTTGATTAAATCAATCAAAAATTAATCTCCCTCAATACATGTCAGATCCTCAAACCGTTTGAAGCTGGTGAACCAGGGAATGATTTTGCACATGACCATACCAAAATAAGGGCACTCTGTTGCATTTCAAATATCCCTAAATAATAGGAGCTCAGGCCAAGTGTGTTTGAAAAACACTGAATGAAAGCCAACTATAGGAATTTTGCTAATCAAAGCTAAGCCAAGCTCCATTATGACCCTCTATCCAACCTATCAGCCTACGAAGGTCACATAATAGGCTAATCATCAAGTCTGTCGATGTCCACTAAAAAAAGGGGACATGACAATCCACCTCTCTTGAAATTGCTTGTCCTTAAGCAATCTTGGAACAACAAACCAATCAGTCCACCTGGATCCCATATGTAGTTGTGATCTACACTGCTATTAATCAATGCAAACAGCTACAATATCCTAAGAAGTAGAACAAAGAGGAATCCATAATCAAACTGGTAAATACTACTCAACCAAACTCCAAGATTACACATACCATAGTCAAGAACACATGAGAAACAAACTCTCAAAGTATCATAACCCAAGTAGAATGGACAACTCACTCTGCCAATTCCATCTATAAAAGATGGTGCCAATCCATCCCATAACTAATCCCTCTGTAAAGGTGGCACAACCAACTATACTACACTATCATCGGTGTGAGAAGAATCAATCTGGAAACTCAACTCCACTGGTATGCCAAACTCATCAAGATCAAGTACTCCCAAATCTTGAACATGTGTGTCAGCCTCAACAACATGCTCCTCAATAACAACTGCAAGAATGTACTCACCACCAACCACCTCAATATACAAATGGACTGGTGAAGACCATAAATGCTCTAACTCCATAGTCACCTCAGCTAAATGAAATTATGACTCCTCATAAGCCAACTACGTACACTCAAGAATCTCAGAAGTCACCTCGAGCTACTGAGTAAGCTCACTCACCTCCTCTTCCTTGACCAATAATGCATCATATGTTATGACGCCCCACTCAATAAGATAATCTCTATCGGCTACCAACTGCATATAATCCTATCTCAAAATCTGAATAGCCTCCCATAAAGAGTGGATCTCTGTCAAGGACAAATAATGGCCTCCCTGCTCAATGCTAGTAGGGGAACCCCATCCATAAACTACTAACAACTGACGAGCATCATCGAAGTGCTTGCAAGTGGTAGCAATGTCTCACTCACTAACTCTCAGCTGACTAGACACATGGTGGCATTGGTTAGACTGTCTCCTACACTCCTCCCCTGATGCATGGTCCAAAAGAGTAGACTCAAAATCACTGATCTCTAGAGTACTACCATCCATACTCTGTGAATCAACTCCAAAGCTCATATTAACATATGGAGTATCAACAACTATAGCATCATTGTCTAACTCCTCCATACTGAAAGAAACTACCAATGAAACTAAGTCCTCAAAACTGTCCACTGCATTCTCCTGGGTGTCATCTGCAATAATCAGATCCTGGGACTCTTCTACAATCTCTGCCATAGCTAAGAGATCATCAACCCTCAATGCACTAACATCTGAGCACACCTCTACACTCTGAGTGCAAGCATCAGACTCATCCTCATCTTCACTATCTCCTATCTCATAATAATCATAATAATCATGGGACATGATGCTCTCTTGTCTAAGTGATCTGTAGTGCTCTCTCCTTAGCTTAACAAAGTGATCAAAAGACAACCTCCCCTAAACTTGTGGAGTTAATAACTCCCACTCATCCTTCACTATCATATACCATGTGGATTTGTCTTTAGATGTAGGATATGAAAGAGATTCATTTAACCTCTTCAAACTTAGTTTCAACTTCTTCATATCATAGTCCCATTGTCTCTAAGTACTTGAAGACATCATTGATACTTTGCTGATTCAATCTACCCAAACTACCCAACAAGATGGCAAGACATTGGCTCTGATACCACTGTAATGTCCCTTACTTAGGGGCTCCTTTTTTCTGTCAAAAGCTCTGATACCACTGTAATGTCCCTTACTTAGGGGCTCTTTTTTTCCATCAAAATCTCTGATACCACTGTAATGTCTCTTACTTAGGGGCTCCTTTTTTCATCAAAAGCTCTGATACCACTATAATATCCCCTTAAAATAGGGAATATAGAAACACAAAAGCTCTGAACAAGATACAATTTTTGCAAGATAATTTCAAATAAATAAATAAATCATAGTAAATCTCTTAACTGGTAAATCACTAATCTTATTATTGTCCAGATGGTTATAATAGATGTCTTTAGTCATGTATAAAAAGGAATATTTAGATACGGTCTTAAAACCCTGATTATCTTCCAATAATCTAAAAAATACCCTAAATTTGTGCGTCTCAGCCTACTGTGTCAAAAACATAGTCATCAATGTTGGTTATACTACCATCATCGGTCGACTGGGGTCGCTAACCTGCCGACATCGGTGATAGGTCGGCTGATGTCAGTCACTGAGGATCTCTATCTGTCGATGTCAGTCTCTGTATGAATCTATACAGATCTGTATGGACTTCATATGGTTGCTAATAAAATATAGCACACCCTGATTGCTAAACACCTGATCCCAAGATATCTGGTTCTAGTACAAAAGATCTCTATCTGTATAATTTATTGAATAAAAACTAAATAAAGAAATACCTATAAAGCTCTGTGACAACTTCTATATGAAGTTACCTCTCAAATCTGTAAACCTCTGTGATAACTTTTATATGAAGCTATCTCTCAATTTGGCAATAAATTAGCTGATATCTCATCGCCTCTGAATCACACACAATGAAGAGTTGACGTTCTCCACTGTAATGGAATCCTAGAACCCTTGGCTCAGTCTTCACAGAAGAATTCTTCAATATCAAAATCAATAATCAATGCATAATCAATAATGGCCTCCATGAGAAACCCTTATACCTTCAAAAAGATATGCTTGCCCTAATTAGGGGTTCTTAAATTAGAATTAGGGTTTCTAATTAAAAATAGGCTAAATAATTAATATTTGATTAAATCAATCAAATATTAATATCTCCCTCAATACATGTCGGATCCTCAAACCGTTTAAAGCTAGTGAACCAGGGAATGATTCTGCACATGACCATACCAAAATAAGGGTGCTCTATTGCATGTCAAATATCGCTAAATAATAGGAGCTTAGGCTAAGTGTGTCTGAAAAACACTGAATGAAAGCCAATTGTAGGAATTTTGCTAATCGAAGCTAAGCCAAGCTCCATTATGACCCTCTATCCAACCTATCAGCCTACGAAGGTCACATAATAGGCTAATCATCAAGTCTGTTGATGTCCACTAAAAAAAGGGGACATGACAACACACCCCATTTTGAAATTGAAAATGGGGACCCTCTTATCCAATCTTTTTCTATGGGATTGTGATGGTCTATCAAATTGAGATCTTCTTAATCTATATTTTTCTAGGTAATTACTTACAAGTGACTGAGTCTTGATTATTTCTAATGTCTTTACATTTTCTTTATCTTAATCCAATATTTTATCTAGGAACATAAGAATCTAACTTGTAGGTTTAACTTGCCCTTATTGGCTAGATTTCTAATGCCGTGTCTAGCCCTTTTTAAAGTAAGTATCGAGGTATAGGTTCCCCATTAGCTTATTTTATTTATTTGGGTCTTTACCTTAGTATTTTTTTTAATTTTCTCATGAATCTTTGGATTCCCCCAATAACCTTCTAATTATCGTTATTATATCATTTCTAAGTTCTAGGAAAAGTCAAAAAAAATTCTACGTCCAAAATTTTTCCAAGTCCCTTTAATTTCCCCAAGCCCCAAAATAATGCCATGTGTGTTACATTTTGATTCCTCACTAAGAAAACTTACTTGATTATCTGTGGATATTTATAAATAGTAATTTGATTTGGTTATTATTAACTAAGCTAGGAGTTATATGTTATTACAAGATAGTTGAATATTGCTTTGATTACATGATTGCATTTATATGAGTTAGTTGTAGTGTATATTCTTACATTATGATCATGTTGATTTATTATTTTAGTAGTATTTTATGATGTATATATGTCACGATGTATGGACTAACTACATACTTGTCATGAGTTGGATGCAAGAGAGATTCATCCCTTAAAGTATGATGAAGGGAGTACATCATCAGAGATAGTGACATAGATGAAGGTGTTGGGGGAGACAGAGGAATGGATAGAGCCCATGTACATGCCACTTTAAATAGTGCATGTTATATGCATTGTTTGAATTGTTAGCATTAGTATGTTCTTTATGTTAGCTACATTTAGATAATTATGTGTATGTGTGTTAGTTCATTTTAATGGTTGATTTAAAAATAAATTATGTATGATTACATTGAGGATAATATGTGTAGGTTTAAATGTAAATGCTGTAGTATGATTATGATATGTTCTTATAGACATAATTCTTAACGTTTAAAAGAATGTAAATTAGTGTGAATAGTATTAGGTTATTATGGTATATATATTAACCATAATGTATCAGTGGTGTTTTTAAACTTTATCTTGTTATCATATGATATTTTTAAATATCAATATATGTCTTAATATATGAGGATAATAAAATATAGGTATTTTGGATCAAAATCAATGTGTATTAAGTCCATTAAGAGCTTTAAAATATATAGCTTACTTAGTATTGTGCCAATCCTATAATCATACCAATCCTATTACTAGTATAAACTTTGAAATAATTAAATGTTTCAATATCTAATACGTTGATTAATACCTTATGGAGGTGAAGCCCTCGTCCACTAATATTGAATGTCTAGAATTAGAGATAGACATTAAACTAAAATATATATTAATACTAGATTGATACTATGTTAATACTTTATATAATCATATAGTAATGAAATATCAATTTACTATGGTTATTTGTTTTAATGAGAAAATAAAAACCTAGATTAAAGCAATGATTTTGGAAAGAAAGTAGAAAGTAAAGTTAGTGAATTAGAATAAATCAATGACTAGGGAATCCTAGGAAAGAATGGTAAGCTTTAATACATAATGGAGAGCTTTAGGAAAAAGAAAAAACATTGAGCTTTAAATTGGGGCAATTTTTTAAAAAATGGAGTTTCTACCTCTGATGGTTAAGAAGAATAAATGGGCTATATCTATCCATTATAAACCTAGTGACCAGGATGTTTTAGAGCTGAGATATTGTTTTCATCGGAGTGCACAACTATTCCATACCTTGGTACCAAGGCTTATGGTATCCATCTAAATGGATATGTTAATATTAGCAATAAGAAAAGTCTTTGGATAGGGAATCGTAGTAAGATAAAATCAATATTTCTAGGCATTAAGGACCATCTTGTTGTAGGAACCCTAGCATGTTTAATATAAATTCTTTCTTATTCTATAGAAACTTATTATCATAGTGATATAAATATTGAAATATATACTTATAATAACTGATCTTTTTAGAATCACTATCTTTTATTTTAATATCATTATATAAATATTAATATCACTAATTTATATTTATATGATAATTAGTTAGTATATCTAGTTAGAATCATGTTATATTTATACTGTAATATGATTCTAATATACTAATTAGTAACATAAAGATTAGCGAACTCATATATGCTAATTAGTTATATACTAATTAGTGAAAACCATATAATCCTATGGGATGTTTGATGTAAATATTTCATCTTAGTATATAGATTATGTTTGTATATCACTAATTGTAAATAAATCATATATGATAAGTTATAATCAGATTAATCAACTCTATGTTGGATTCATTCTCATACTCAATCTATTATATAAAAGTGTAGCAATATTTTTATAATAGAAGGAGACTTAGTTAAAACAACAAATTATATTTTTAATATATAGTGATCTAGAAAGTTTCTAGTGGATTAAGTAGACCTAGTATATAGGATAAACATCAATAACATCCTATTTAGCAAACTATGCTCTATATAATGAACTATAAATAGAGTTAATTAGTTTATAGTGAACATCAATATATAATGAATTAGTGAGTGTAGACATATTATGAATAGAGAACATCATATTAAACCCCAAATCATCACTTCTGTATGTATGCAAATTAATTTGCATAAATATCTACTAATACTATAAATAATGTATGCTAATGTAGAGTGTTATATAATATAGGAAAATAGGTATGATAAACTACAGTAATTCACTGAATAATATTTAAATATCATATAGTGAAGTGTTTATAATGCCTATAAAATTAATTTTGATGAATAAGTGAATGTGTGCATAGTGTAACAAATCAATGTCTTTGGATTTAAGTTCTGAAAGGTAAAATGATCCTATATTTTTGGAATAGTTGATAATGGTAAATAGATTCCCCTCTCTCTTAAACTTTGTGTATTAAATTAAATAGATTTATGGGTTGTCTTGCATATCAAATTTCATGTGGGTTAATTTATGTAATATTTATGATTTTCATAAAGTAATATGTTGTCATAAAATTAATATATATAAGAAAATGTGATATGTATATGTAGTTTATGAAATATTACTTGCATATAAGATAGTTATGTTTGAATGATTTTGTGCCTTTAAATAGGACTTCATGTATACAATATGAAATATGAAGTTGTATATATATGATTTTATATATTAGTATAAAGGTCATTTTGATGTTATAGGTTAAAGGGAAACCAATTTAACTACCTGTACATATAATGAAACATAGGGAAATGGAAAAACAAATATTTGAGGTAGCAAACATACCATTTATACATATTTTGTGTTGTTTAAAAAATGTATTATCTACAAATATATATATATATATAGTGTTGTATACACACAATCAAAATATCAAGATGACTTTTATTAATCATCAAAAAAGGGGATCTTTAGATGTAGTCTATTATATGAAAATTGTGTGTGTGATGCATATTATAACTAGTTGGTGACTTGATATGGATAGTCTAATAACTATAATATTATGTTCATTAATATTATGGGAATATTAATATATTATAGTAGATCTTCAATGTATTTTGTAAATAATAAGGTTATAATGATTAAGTCTTTGATTAGATTTGTAAATGATTATTGACCTTTTCTATACATATTTATATATCATTTGAGCGCTTATATATGGTAAATATCATGATCTACAAGTAATTGTATAAATAAAACACACACACACACACACACACACACACACACACACACACACACACACACACACACACACACACACATGGACTTAAGTATTCATATGAGAATATGAAATATATAGGTGTATTGGGTCATATGCCTATACCTGTAGCTAAACGAAAGGTTAAATAATCATACGGATTTTGAGGGACAATAAACTTTAACCATATTAGTACAACCTCCTAAGAATGTAATATGTTGTTTAAATGAGAAATTATGTTTATATGAGGTATAACTTGGTTATGAGTTATTTGATTCTTTGAAAATATTATGACTGATTGTTGGTATATATAAATATAATATTGAAAACTTATGTGCAGTATATATTATGAGTAAATTAATTTATAAAAGTGCTTATACATTTATAGCATATATTAGTGCTCTGTGATGTGTGCCTATAGCTTATAGCTCTTTGGTTAGTAAAGACTAAGTTATAAACTTTTGAAGTATGGAAAACTAATTATATATGCATACATCTACCTAAAATATAAAAAAAATGTTCAAATGAAATATTATATTTTTATGAGAATTATGACTTTATTTATCATGTTGGGTTGGTTGTAATTGAGTAGTGTGTATATAAACAGATATACTATGATATTGGTGTTTGTCATAGAATTAACTGGGTTTGAATCTACTGACAAAATTAGTATTATGCAGTCTAAGCATAAATTATACCTAGTTGGTATAAATTATATATGTTTGCTTATTATTTATGTGATAAATGATATTATGAAGATTCAATCATACATTTGATTGATTAAATGTATGTATTTTGATTATTATTGTGTTTAGCATGTTTTATGCTTGTTGGTTAGAAATAATATGTATGAATCTATTGGTTATATTTATGTTAACCAATTTTTGCATTGTTGGTACTAAGTAAGTGGTGAGATGAACTTCACTAGCTTACTAGCATCACAATGCTAGATTAATATAATTTGATCAAGTGGTGTGTATAAATTTAAATGATCCTAGAGAACAATAACTATTGAAAACTTTTGCCAAATTAATGTTAGACATTGTCATTTAATGTGTATGATTTACATGTTTATGCAATATGATGTTAGAATAAATTTATTTATGGTACACTACATGTTCTTAGAAATCATACAACACATGGGTAATAGCTTGTCTCTATGGATTACCACATTGTCACTATCTACTTATCCAGGAAGGGAGGTCTATTCCTCTATGGGGTATTTTTCAAGGGATTGATGGTCTATGGTTGGTGTGGAAAAGCACTCGAATGATGCTCTCCCTCCCCACAATAGTAATTATTTAGAGATGACACTTGAGATTGTCATAGATACTAGATTTTGGGGAACTCATGATCCATGGAGTCTTATATCTTGTAAATTATATTATATTTATTATTATTGAAACATTATCCTTGATGAAATGTAATTATTTACTTGTTGTACATTGACAGCAGTGGTGTTGTAAGTTGTCATTGATGATAAGAAGGGTTTTTTAGGTGAGATTTTCCTCTGATGTCATTTATTTGAGGTCAAGTTTTGGCACACAATAAGGTGGCTTATTTAAATAAATGATTATAGGTATGTGGAGTTATGTGTGGTAGTAGTTGAGCATGA
Source organism: Torreya grandis (assembly GCA_037957365.1). Taxonomy (NCBI): domain Eukaryota; kingdom Viridiplantae; phylum Streptophyta; class Pinopsida; order Cupressales; family Taxaceae; genus Torreya; species Torreya grandis. The sequence continues at coordinate 1,444,430 of JARHVA010002931.1, read as the reverse complement.
ATAAGGGTTATAAGGACATGATGAGGTAACATGATCAGGTTTGAAGGCTTGTGAGCTTATGTGATAAAGTAATGAGGTCACATTACATGTTGATGAAATATTGAGAGAAATACAAGAGGATTTCAAGGTGTGTTCAAGATCTAATCATGATTGATGGTTCAAGGTCTAGTGTACAAAGTGACCTGGTGTGGCCTAATGAGGGATCAAACTCAATTTACAAGTTAATAGAGCTCATTTGAGTTTTTATAGAGGTGTAATAGGTTTTTTCAAGAGTTATCATGAATTTTCAAGTCTCGAGTTTAAATTAAAAATAAATAAAATGAGTTTGAAGGTCTTCTATGTATGCAAATTGAAGAGTTGCAGATCTAAAAAGGAACCTTTGATGCTCATTGGCATGTGTAAAATTTAAATGGTGTCTTAATTATTTGAGGAGAGATTTATAATGGTCTTGTATAATATATCCAATTATTATTTTATCATTTGAGGGGCAATACTATATGAAAAATCATTAACACTAGAACTAATCTAAAACCCTCATGAAACCCTTATAATGACTTGATAAAGAAAATCTTATTAGAAATTGCCTAGAATGGATTAGAAAGGTTATTTTTGTTATTGGAGGTGGTATAGGAATCCCTAAATCATATCAAAATTGTAGTGTTATTTTAGGATAGTGAGTGAAAGATACATGAAATCACTTATTTCTCAACATTTTGGTATAGCAGGAAAGGTTAACCAAGTCAAAGAATGTAAATAAATGGAGGTTGAAGATTGAGAATTGTGTTTTTTGTCAATGTTGTTAGTTTGGAGATTTATATCCTCTTTTTCAACTATTTTTTTCACTCATGTTGACCTATCACTAAATTAGGCTAATGGTGAAACCAGTGAGAAAAACTAGTCAGAGTGAAAATGTGTTTAGGGATGAGTTACAATAGATTAAGAATGAATATAATTTATTGAGTTTGTTTTTAAATATATATACCTCATGTTAATATTTATTATATTATTTTTAATTCATTCAAGATGATTAAAACATTGTTCACAAGATGTCTTATTTGATTAAGTTAAGACAGTAAGGGAGTAAGGTTCAGAGTTTGATTTATATGTTCTACATTTGCCATTAGACCTCTATACTTGTGTAATTTAAGATGTTATAATTATTTTTAAGGATCACATAAATTCTTTTAATTTATTCTATATGTGCTCTAAGTCATGTTCACCATGATTGGTTCTTAAAGCAGAATGATAGTTCTGAGTAAATGAGAATGATGAGTTGAAGGATATTTTCACTTATATGAAGCATCTAATGAATATTATGTTGTTTTCTAAGACCCATTTTACCTTTAAATTCTTTATGTATGTTTTAGAGTCACTTTAAGGAGTTTTCATGTGGAATCCAAAATGGCTTATCTATCTATGTAATGACTATGAGAGAGTAGCTTAACAAATTAGTCTGTAAGACCAATGGTTGATCCCAAAATCAATAATATATATATATATATATATATATATATATATATATATATATATAATAGGATATATTAGTTTGAATTATAATTTTTTAAATTATCATTAAAAGAGTCAAATATAATACTTATCATGAATGTGTTGATAGGCTTATTGGCATATTTGTGTAGTCATCTAACTGAGATGTGTTTAGAGTGTTTTACCTAGATTTGAAGAATATACTACTTGTAAATATGTTATGGAGGTATAAAAGGATAATATAAATGTAATATTATTCATGATAATCCCATATTCAAGTGTGGAGGGACAATTGTTTATGACTGTGTTTTGTAGCAGTCAGATAGTTCTAAGTGAGCATATGAAAGTTGTTGGTTTGAGGTCTTATGCACTATTTTATGATGTCCAATGTACTTAGTGATTATCCTAAGGTAATATATGATCTATTAATGTAATATTTTGATTATTTTATTTTAACATTTTGATTGTATGTTTTAGTTATGGGAGAAAGATTTTCTAGGTGTGTGCAGACCTAATGGCAAGGTTCAAGGAGTGATTTGGACTAACAGGGGGTATGGAGATATGTGTATGTTATAAATGGTATATTAGATGTGTATGTAATATTTTTCATGTATTTTTTGAGACTCAAGATATTTCAAAGTGGTCCAAGTGTAATGTGCGGTTAACAAGACCTAGTGCATTAGGTCTCTAAGTAGGCCTAAGAAGAGACTAAGGTGTAAATGAGTTTGGTTGACCTATGTAATATTTTTTTCATGTGTAAATTTATTATATGACCCATGTCAATTTTAATCTAAGTGTTGAAATATGTTTGGCCAACTAAGGTGGGTGAGAGCAAGAGTCAAGTATAAATACAATGTATAATAGGCATATTTGAGCTAGTTAAGAAGATAAGAATATAAGAGAAGAAAAGAGATCTTTGAGGAGAATAATTGGTCATGTAGATAATATAAAGGAATAAAAGGAACATTCAAAAACAACCATTATAAATTTTGCATGTAGATGATAAGGTCAACTGACCTAATGAGCCTATTAAGAGGCATATTGAATGAGTGAGATTAGAAGGATATTTGAGAGGGGTAGAAGGTAAAGAAGAACTTAATAATATAATTGTCTGTTGATAGACCATCATATATTCATCATAGGTGTGTTCCTAGTGTATGATATAGGATAGAGAAGATATCTAAAGACTAGGTCAACATCTATTGGTTGAGAAACAAGGTATCTTGTGGTGATCAAGTTGGTCTTGGATGAGTTGGTGCTTAGTAAAGAGGGATTTGGATTTACCTTATAGGTTGGAGATTGAATAAGTGTCCTTTAAGTGTCTGGGTTTATGCCAAGTCACTTGGAGGGTTGAATCCTCCTTGCAATTTGGATATTTCTATAGGACTAGTTGAGTTGGTGCTTGACTAATGAGGGGTTGGTGTTCCTTGTGGGGTTGGTGCGTCACTAAATATTGATCAATTGCTTAGGATAGTAGTCTAAGTGGTGTTTTAGTGTATTTTATCCCCCATGAGGTTTTATCACATATATCTTGTGTTCATGTGTTGATATCTTACTTCATGCTTCTTTGATTACTTCTTTATGCATTGCTTGTTTACTAGATTGGTTTGATAGGTTGATGAATGGTAAATGGAATTGAAATAAAAAAAATTACACTGATTCACCTCCCCTACACTCTCAATGGTTGTGCTTCTGATAAGTGTATGTATGGTTGTACCAGTCATGTTTGGATATATGTAATTACTTTCTATATTCAGTTATGATGTGTTTCATATGATGATAGTGATCAATGATAGATAGATGTCACATACTTATTTTAAAGTTGGTATACTTAGTATGTTTTATTAGGATCACTAATTATATTCTCTTGGTGAAATATAATAAAAGAATATGTTGATTAATTTTTTTAAAAACATGTTATTCCAAGTCAATCTTAGTGGGTGTGTTACATGTGGTATCAAAGTTGTGGCTCTAACTCTAGGACCTAATGAGTCCACTAACATTTTTGTATCCTTATTTTTAATAGAAAGGATAATGGTGAAAGCTAGAGTATTTGGATAGGGTCTTTTAAATGTCAATGACAGTAACCCTCCATCTGATCCTAACTGATTTACTATTGAGAAAGTAACAAAGTTAGATCAAATTCTCACAACCATGAAAGAAACTAGGGATTGAATTTTAGTCCTAGAGCTAGGAGTTCAAGGCCATGAATAAGAAGTACAACATGATATACTTGAAGAGAATCTCATTTAGAATTAAACCCCTTAGGATGTGATAGCACAATTTGTACCCATGTATGGATAACCTTGTGACATGTACTATCATACTAGTTAAGTGAAGTGTATTTTGGTTCTATAGTACCTCATTACATAATCATGCTATACCATGATTGGAGTTGTGCGATGTAGTATATTCTCATGTATGGCTTGATTATCAGTGTAGGTAAAATACATCCATGAATTTTATTTTCTTTAAACATGAAATTTTGTTTAGTATATTGAGTGTGTACCTTTACAAGCACTCATACCCTCTTAGAGTTATTAAAAGACCGATTTATCAAGTGTCTCAATGATGATGGTTGTATATGATGTTTGGGTAGGTGAGTGCATAGCATATTTCATGAGTCATGAACAAGATATTCCTACAATATTTTTTATCACTTAGATCGAACACCTTGAGAGTGATTACATCTTTACTCGGTGATCAAGTCACCTTTGCCACTTGTTTTTTATATTGTAAATGTTCAAAATAACATGGAATGATTCTCAATTAAAAATACATTATTTTTACATATTTTTTAATGTCTTATGTATATAAATCTTAGGGGAGGTAATCTTAGAAGATTTCTTATGGATTGGCAGCACCTAGTGTGGTGAGAATTCTCCTTGTAGTGAAGTGTAGTTATCTTTGTTGATGATTCCTATGTGTTAGGAGTTTGCTCATGGATTTGGAATCCCATTGTTTATGTGGAATGGGAAGAGGTGTCATCACACATATATAACATAAAGGTGAGTTGTTACTTTATCATATTCCTTTGACATCATTATAATCCCACTAAGTGGATGCATATTTTCATGATGTTACTTAAGTGTTCCCTTAATTAAAAACTTGTTTTTGAAATGTTGTTTTGAAAATATTCCTTAGATTTCATGGGATATTATCTTCTACTTCTTTTTTGTAGAGAATTTTTAGGAATGGAATGGATTGATGCATCTATGTGGTTAATATTTTTCCTTTCAGTTATGGAAATAGGTTGTGATACTACACTTACTAGTTTGGTAAGTGTGTAGTGATTTTTGGCAACTTGGGTTATAGTTTTTTCTTAATACCATGTGATTTTATTTAAGAGTTTTATTGTTGAGATGATACTTAACTACTTTCCACTTATGTTTTTTTTAGAGTCACACTTTCCAATGCTACTTAATCTAAACTTGTGAAATTTGACCCCATGGAGTGGTGAATCTTGAATATATATTGGTTCTAGATTAAGATTATAATCATTATGTTATGTTTCACCCTTTATTATATTTGTCTTATTATCATCTTGATTGAAACATGTTGTTTTGATGAGTCATATATGTACCTTTCACCTAGAACGAGTATGGAATAGGATATGGAGAACATCTTGTTAGTCTAAGGAGTTGAGATAATCCTATATCTTGTTACGTAACTATCTAAGTAATCAAGGAGGCATTGTCTTGATTAACCCTTTTTATAAGGTTTTACGGATGGTTTGATCCTTTTCCTTTGTTTTTATGTCAATTTTAAACATTATTTCCTCTTAACCATGAATATAGCAGAGATGGGTTAAGCTATGAAATTTGATACTAGTTATGTTTGGCTAATGTCGACTTAATGCAATTTTCAAATGTTTGTATGGTTTTTTATTGTGATGGATTTATGATTCATTAAACCATGTGCACATTTTAGAGATAATTAAGTCATGGAGACCTAAGGGATGAGTGGTGAAAAAAGAATGTGATTACTAAAAGATGGGAGTGGATCCTAGTTAGCCTCATATCGACTCGGTAGTTATTGAGTTTAGATCTAATGAGGGGAACCTATCAAATCTAGGATTTGGTAAGAGGGACTTGTCAAATTTAGTCGTATGGCCATATGCATGTATAATAAGGAATGTTTATTCCTTAATTTTATATGCATTAGAAATATATTATTTATAATTCCTATTCATCATCATAATTATTAAGAATTATACAGAGTAGTGATGGTATTGACTTATACACATTGTTATTTCAAGGTTTTCTAAACACTTTTCTCTAAAATGAGAAAAGCATTCTATAGGTTAGAGAGGTGTGTAGATGGGATGAGAGACTTTATGGAACTCTCCTTGGCTATTTGTTTTTGGATTTTGTGATGATTTCATGTTCTTATGAATGAATATGAAATTTGGGAAGTCAGCTAAATTATCAAAGAGATATGTTAGATCCTTTAAGGTATAAAAGTGGTTAATCCTATAGAATATAGGCTTGCATTGTCGCCAGCCCTAACTCTATTACATAATGTCTTCCATGTTCCTTATCTTAAAAAGTATATATCTGATCCTTCACATGTGTTGGATTCGAATGATTTATAGGTTCTTGACCCTAGGGTGATCATGGTAGAACGAATTAGAGTAATTGACACTCACAAATTTTATTTGCATAATACGGATATGTTATAGTGTAAGGTCTTGTGGGACCAATAATTTGAGGATAGTGATACTTGGGAAGACTATGATGAGTTATACAGGTGATTTACATATTTATTTTTTTAATTTGATACTTCATAATATGTTATTTTTATACTAAACAATGATTTTAATTCATAACCTATGTTTGAATAAGTGTCATCATGATGATGACTAGCTTTAGGGGGAAGGATGTTACATCTCAATTCCAAGCAAAGCAAACTTACTTGATTATATGTGGATATGTATAGTTAGAAATTTGATTTGGTTAATATTAACTAAGCTAGGAGTTATATGCTATTTTGGAAAAGTTTAATAGTGATTTGATTACATGATTGCATTGATATGAGTCAGATGTAGTGTATGTTATTACATTATAATCATGTTGATTTATTATTTGAATAATATTTAATGATGTTTATATGTCACGATGTATGGACTAACTACCTACTTGTCATGAGTTAGACATAGGAGAGATTCATCCCTTAGAGCATGATGGAGGGAGAGAATCATTAGAGAGTGTGATGTAGATGGAGGTATTGGGGGTTGACAGAGGAAAAAATAGAACCCATGTGCATACCATGTCAAATAGTATATGTTATATGCATTGTTTGAATTTTTAGAATTAGTACATTATTTATGTTGTCTATATTTAGATAATTATATATTTATGTGTTAATTCAATTTAATGTTTGATTTCAAAATAAATCATGTGTGATTACATTTAGGATAGTATGCATAGGTTTCAATGTAAATGCTTTAGTATGATTATGATATGCTCTTATCAGAAGATAAATTAATGTGAATAGTATCAGGTTATTATGGTATATAGACTAACCATAATGTCTTCGTGGTGTTTTTAAACTTTATCTTTTTATCATATGATATTTGAAAATATCAACATATGCCTTAATATATGAGGATAACAAAAGATAGGTATTTTAGATTAGTATCAATGTGTATTAAGTCCATTAAGAGATTAGAAATATCTAGCTTACTTAATATTGTGCCAATCCTATAATCATACTAATCTTGGTATTATCATAAAATTTGGAATTATTAAATGTGTCAATCTCTAATAGGTTGATTAATACCTTATATAGGTGAAGCCCTCATCCACTAATATTGAGTGTCTATAATTAGAGATAGACATAGTAAATTAAAATATATATTAATACTAGATTGAAAATATGTTAATACTTTGTATAAATATATAGTAATGGAATATCTATTTACTATGGTTATTTGTTTTAATGAGAAAATAAAAACCTATATTAAATCAATTATTTTGGAAAGAAAGTAGAAAGTTAAGTTGGAAAATTAGAATAAAGCAAAGACTAGGGAATCTTAGGAAAGAATGGCAAGCTTTAATAGATAATGGCAAACTTTAGGAAAAAGAAAAAACATTGAGCTTTAAATTTGGGTGGTTTTAAAAAAATGGAGTTTCTAACTTTTATGGTTGAAAAGAATAAATGGGTTATTATATCCAACCTAAACCCATTGACTAGGCCATTTTGGAGCTAAGATATTTTTTTCATTGGAGCACGTAATTGTTCCATAATTTGGTAACAAGGCTTATGGTGTCCACCTAAATTGATATGTTAATATTGGAGGTAATAAAAGTCTTTAGATAGGGAAGTTAAGTGAGATAATATCAATGTCTTTAGGCATGCTAGACCATCTTGTTGTAGGAACCCTAGTCCGTCTAATATGATTTATTTCTTATTCTATAGAAACTTATTATCATAACGATATAAATATTGAAATATATACTTATAATAACTGATCTTTTTAGAATCACTATCTTTGATTTTAATAGCACTATGTAAATATTAATATCACTAATTTATATTTATATGATAATTATATATCCATTTCTAATTATGTTATATTTATAGTGTAATATTAGTTTAATATACTAATTAGTGATATACATATCAGCAAACTCATATATGCTAATTACTGATATACTACTTAGTGAAGGTCATATAATCCTATCAGATGTTTGATGGAAATATTTCATCTTAGTATAAAGATTATGTTTGTATATCGCTAATTATAAATAACTTTGATATGATAAGTTATAATCAGATTACTCAACTCTAGGTTAGATTCATACTCATACTCAATCCATTATATAAAAGTATGATACTATAATTATAACCAAAGGAGACTTAGTTAAAATAATGAATTATATTTTCACTATATAGGGATCTAGAAAGTTTCTAGTGGATTAATTAGACCTAGTATATAGGATAAACATTAGTAAAATACTATTCATCAAACTACACTCTATATGATGAAATATAAATAGAGTTAATTAGTTTATAGCGAACATCAGTTTATAATGAATTAGTGAGTGTAATCATATGATGAATAAAAAACATGATATTAAACCCCAAATCTTCCCTTCTATATCTATGCAAATTAATTCATATAAATATCTAATGATACTATAAATAGCATATGCTAATGTAGAGTGTTATACAATATAGGAAAATAGGTATGAGAAACTATAGTAATTCACTGAATAATATTAAAATATCATATAGTGAAGTTTTTCCAGTGCCTAGCAAATTTAGTTTGATGACTAAATGAACTTGTGCATAGCATAATAGATCAATGGCTTCGAATTTTTGTTTGAAAAGGTAAAGTGATCCTATATTTTTGGAATATATAATAATGGTAAATAGATTCCCCCCTCTCTTGAACTTTGTATATGAAATTAAATAGATTTCTTGAGATGTCCTACAAATGAAATTACATGTGGGTTAATATATATGATATTTTTAAAGTAATATGCTAGCATAAAATTGATATTTACAGGAAAATGTGATATGTATATGTAATTTATGTAATATTACTTGCATATAAGATAGCTATGTTTGAATGATTTTGTGCCTTCAAATAGGACTGAATCTATACAATATGAATTATTAAGTTGTATATATATGATTTTATATATTAGTATAAAGATCATATTGATATTATAGGTTAAAGGGAGATGGTTTTAACTACATGTACATACAAAAAAACATAGGGAAACAAAAATATATATCTAAGGTAGCAAGCATATCATTTATATATTTTTTGTGTTGTTTAAATAATGTATTATCTACAAATATCCCTAAGAATGATATATATCATTTTGTATATAAATAATCTAAATATCAAGATGACTTTGATTAATTGTCAAAAAATGGGATCTTTATATGTAGTTTGTTATATGAAAATTGTGTGAATGATGCATATTATAACTATTTGGTGATTTGATATGGATAGTCTAATAAATATAATATTCTACTCATTAATATTTTAGGAATATTAATATATTATAGTAGATCATCAATGTATTTTGTAAATAATAAGGTTATAATGATTTAGTCTTTGATTAGATTTACAAATGATTATTGACATTTTCTATACCATATTTATATATCATTTGAGTGATTATATATAGTATATATTATGATGTACAAGTACTCATATAAAGGAAACATATCTATATATGGACTTAAGTATTCATATTAAAATATGACATATATAGGTGTATTGGGTCATATGCCTATACCTATACCTAAATGCAAGGTTAAAATAAATCATAAATATTATGAGGGACATGAAACTTTAACCATATGTATAAAACCTCCTATAAATTTAATAAGTTGTTTACATGAGATATTATGTTCATATGAGGTACAATTTGGTTATGAGTTATCTGATTCTTTGAAAATATTATGACTGACTATTAGTAAATATACATATAGTATATAAAAGTTGTGTGCGATAAATATTATGAGTAAATTAATATGTACAAGTACTTATAAATTTATAGCATATATTAGTGATTCATGATGTGTGCCTATAAGTTATAGTTCTTAGATTAGTAAAAACTAAGTTATAGATTTCTGAAGTATGGAAAACTAATTATATATGCATACAACCACCTAAAATATAACAAATTATTTAGATGAAATATTATTTTTTTGTGAGAATTATGATTTTATTTATCATGTTTGGTTGGTTGTAATTGAGTAGTGTGTATATAAAAGGATGGACTATGATATTGGTGTTTGTCATAGAATGTACTATATTTGACTCTACTTACATAAATTAGTTGTATAAAGTGTGGGTAGAGATTATAATTGGTTGGTATAAACTATATTTGTTTGCTTATTATTTATGTGATAAATGATATTTTGTAGATTCATTCATCTATTTGATAGAAAAAATGTATGGATTTTGATGATTCCTATGTTTAACATATTTTATGCTTGCTATTAGGAAATAATCTATATGAACCTATTGGTTATATTTATGTTAACCAAATCTCACATTTCTGATACTGAGTAAGTAGTGAGATGGACTTCACTAGATTACTAGCATCACAATGCTAGATGAAGGTAATTTGATTAAGTGGTGTATGTAAATTTAACTGATCCTAGAGATTAGTAACTATTAAAAACTTTAGCCAAAGTAATGTTAGTTACACATTGTCATTTTATGTGTATTATTTACATGTTTGTGCGATATCATGTTAGAATGGATTTATTTATGGTACACTTCATGTTCTTAAAAATCATACAACACATGGGTACTATCTTATCTCTTTGGATTCATGCACCATCACTATCTATTCATCTATAAAGGGAGGGGCATTCCTTAATGGGGGATTTTGTGGGGGGTTGATGGTCCATGGTGAGTGTGGAAAAGATATAGAATGATGCTCTCCCTCCTCACAATAGTACTTCTTTAGAGACACTTAAGATTGCTATAGATATTGGAGTTCAGGGAACACATGCTCTATGGAGCCTTGTATCTTGTAAATTGTATTATATTTATTATTATTAGAACATTATCCATGATGAAATGTAATTATTTACTTATTATACACTGATAGTTATTTCTATATGGTTATAATAACTATGGCTGGATATCTATAGTTACTTTCTATATTTAGTTATGATGTGTTTCATATGATGATAGTGATCAGTGATGGATATATGTCACATACTTATTTTAAATTTAGTATACTTAGAATATTTTATCAAGATCACTAATTATATTATCATGGTGAAATATAATAAAAGAATACTTTGATTAATTTAAAAAATTGCATTATTCCAAGTCAATCCCAATGGGGATGTTACAATGTTGCATGATCTTAGTAACCCAACCCAACAAAGATTTGAACAAAACCCAATGGTCTAATAGACCTATGGCCCTAAGGGCCCAATAAATTTCCACATGGTGAATTACTAGGATCCTAAGACCATGAAGACTTAGGAAAAGGTTTAATAGTTCCATGTCCCTAAAGGCCTAATAAGTTTCCACATGGTGACTTCCTGGGAACATGGGACCATGAAAACTTGAGAAATGGGCAAATAGTCCTATGATATTGAGGGGATAATAAAATTACATGTGGTGGCTTCTCAATAACTCAAGACCATGGTAATAACCAATTATAGTACTAAGCCCAAAATCCTAATTGACTATTATAATGTGACATGGCTTCATTATGTACCCTTAGACCATTGACCCAAATTGATGAAGAACTACCATGTAACACCCTGATGATGTCAACATTTCCTTCAACTTATATATAATGGGAATATACTTATCATTAATCCATAAAACCCTTTACCTCTAGATCAATAAGAATATGTTGTGTGGAAATTAATAGGCTTAAAATTGATAGTTGTCCTAAATGTTAAAATTGTCAGATGTTAAAGAAGGATGTTGGTCAATCAAATGTTCAATTTCATCAACTGAATGGAATTCAAAAATACATTATCTCATCTTAAATTTATTTGGCATAATTAATGTTAAAATTGTATATATTTTATACTTATATAAATACATGTGTTTAAATCATTATTTGATTAAAGTAAATGTCTCTATCCTAAACTAACAAAATCTTTTATTTGTTTTTCACATTGGATGTACATTAGTATTGGATTATCTATTCATATTCAATATTTTTTATGATTTTTTTGTCATTTATTTGAAGTATTTATGTCTAACCATTTTATTTGATCTTTTAGGGTTCATCGTTCAAATCGCAATCATTTATTTGGATGCATGTCCTCATTAGGGAATTTGAACCCTTAACTAGAGCATAAATGTAAAAAAGTCAAGATTAGATTTTTGAAACATGAAAGATCATTTGATAATCATGAATCACAAGGTATAAATGGGTCGTATCAAGGTTTGTATGGAATAACAAAAAAGATACATAAGGCAGATTCAAATCATTGAGAGAGCGACAGATGGAAATTGATAGATGGGATGTGGGTCCCAAAGCAATCAATTGATGATCAAAATATAATTATATGGCCTCTAATTTCAAAGCATGGGAATTCCTTTATATTATTTTAGGGCATGGTATAGTTGATGCATTTTTCATAATCTCAAATACCATCTCCAATCACATTGATGATGGCTTGTAACCACCCCATTAGTGGGAAATGAAAATTTTAGAAGGATCTCCATGGACATAAAGGTTTATATAAGATCCAATCATGAATTTTAATAAGGGCATGCTCCCTTTATATTAGATCATATAATAGTTGACCAAACATGCATGGATTATATATAGTTAGTAGACCAAACATTTTTCATGATTCCCTAATGTAATGTTTTCCTTGATGTCATGAAAATGAAGTTTGTAGTTGAATGGTGTTTTTATCATAAATGCCAATCAATAATAAATATATTTATAATTAAGTGTTGTAAAATATCACATCTATTTCCTATGAATTTTTATGGTAGTTATGGGTATTATTTCCTCTCAGTAACATCTCCCCAGACTCTCACACCATCCTTTAGTTAGAGTCATGCTAAGTCTGACTCAACTAAGGGTTGGTTTCTATGATATTTGTTCAATCAAACACTTCATATTCATCTCTATGGAAACATAGCATTTTTTTCCCATTTTCCTTTTCTTTTGCTCTGTATTTTTACCAATGTGTTAGCTTAAGACTAATAAAAATCCACTTGTAAAGCTAAACCCTGATTGTTAAATGTAGTCCATCACCATTTAAACATTGTTGAATAGATTAGTGGTGGACTAATCAAGTCTCATAATTTCTATAGCTTAAAACATCATCTAGAATCAATTTCATTGAATCCCCTTGTTATGGATTAGTTGCACATCAACCACTAAGTTACCCTATGTACCAATACCTAGTAAAAAAGAACTTGGGGAAGGATTTCTTCTTACAATACATCCCTTATTTTAGGATAAGCTAAGGCCTAACACCCCCCCCCCCCCCCAACTAAATTCTTGGATTTGGTGTGTCACAAGATCCATCAACATAAATATCCCTAAGATCTTGATTACCAAGTTTCAGTATGTAGGGTAACTTAGTTAACTCATTTTTACCATTCTATACAAGGGGCATGTGTGAGCATTTCATAAAAATCAATATACATTTAAATTATGAACTAATGCATATTTAACAAGTAGAATACTTTAACTGTGTGAATGCAAATAATTAACACATGTTTATAGCATATAAGAATCAAAAATGTGAAAGCTTCTATAAAAAAATGAGCATGGAATCAAGATATAGCATTAGATTTAGATTACAACTTATAAACTAAACTAAAAAATTTGATAAGAAAATAAAAAGAGAGGATAGGGAGAAAATGAGAGAGCTCACCTTCTAATGGATTGGTTTGTACCTATTGAATAGATGAGTCTTTAGATAAACCATCCCTTAATTAAGCCATATCTAACACAACTCTAATTAAGGATGGTGAAAGAGTCTATGGAATAAAGTAGTAGTATCAACAAGGAAAATAGGGTCACCATATACATATGAAATCCAAGTCTATTAAATGATAAAGCTTTCAAATTAAGATATTTCCATGAAGGATCATTTGGGATTCATCAATAATCAATTGGATTATATGCTTAGCCTCAAATAACCTTAACTTAGCAAGCTAATCTAGAAAATAGGAAAACACATCAAAGAAAAATGGTTGGTCCTCTATTCTAATGCTAAGACTAAAAGGAGATAGCTAGGTGTATACTTTTATAATATTAAAAAATATCAACCCCTAATAAAACACATTCATTTATCTTATATAGACAATTCAATTCATGGAGTTTTAAATTCATCCCACTACTGGGGTGGTTGCAAGTATTTATCAATGTTATTGGAGGTTACAGTTAAGATTTTGATAGACATGCTAGCTTGACCATTTGCTTGTAGATACTGAATTGAAGATTGATATCATAGGGCCATTATTATTTATTTGGTATTTCTATTTAGATGTGTTCCATGTAGTTAGGCACCATGCCCCTTGAAGGATAAATTTATCTTATGCTCCTCGCTTGATCCCAATACACATGCCACACCCATGATTCATACCATATTTATGATTTTAGTTGAATATCCCCACTTTTTATCATTGTGCCAACTACAACACCTTAAATTCCATCATTTATCATCATGTTGTTGAGATGCAATTTGATTTTACAATTGAATTGAATGTATAGTATCATCTCAAGTTTTAATAATTATGATTGCCATATAGGCCATCAATCTTAGTCCCTTCATCTTATGACATTACCATTGCCACATGGACCCTTGTTAGCTTCTCCTTCCATTCCCATTACTAGGATTTTGGTTTGTTTTCATGGGTCCCATTTTGACACTTGGTATTCTATTGGTTCTCCTAGACTTTAATTTTTTATTTTCCTCTATTATTGTCATTGCCACATGGCTTCTTCTTAGGTTATTAGGATTTTAATGAATTTGGGATAATAATACCAATGCCTCAATAGAATGGTTTAATGTTTTAATTGCTCTGAGCTATTGAGATTTTGAGAGGGTGTTATGTGGCATCTTCTTAGGTCCTCAAGGCCATAGGCCTTTGCAAATGTCGATCAATTCTCAAGCTTCTAGGTTAATTCCTTAATTCCCCTAAGTTTTTGACATCTTGAGGTCCTGAGTTTTTTTATAACACCTTCAATCCTCTATGATCTTTGTTTTTTAGGAGGGTGCCACATGGCATCTTATGAGGGGCCCTAGGATTTAAAAAGACTTACTTGTTTTTTGTTAATCACAAGATATACTGAGAGGGGGGGTGAATCAATATATCATATATCTTATAAAACTTTCCTTTAACCAAATTATACTTAATCAAACATTCAAGATATGCAATAAAACTCAAACAATAAACACCACACAAGATAAAGAGAGACACCAGATATAACATGGAAACCCAATGTGGGAAACAAGATAGAGAATAATCTCAAGTATATGAATGAGCACAAACACAAACAATATTTGCAAGCCAAGCTTATAAGAGCACCACCCTAGCTACTATTCGTGAGCACCAACCCACAGGAACACCACACCCCTTTGTTGAGCACCAACCCAACTACTATTCGTGAGCACCAACCCATAGGAACACCAACCCTTTTGCCGAGCACCAACCCACAAGAGCACCAACCCCTTTGTGTCTACCACACACCTATCTCTCAATGTTGCTATCTCAACAAATGATAGATCAATACAACATCTCTTTCCTCTCTCTCACCTTTGCTCTTCTAAGCTAGATATAATAAATACAAATCATATTCATCTTTCACAATTGCTCTTCTAAGCTAGATATTACAATATCAAATCAACCTCTATCTCTCATATATACAAATGGATTCTCAAGCCTTTATTTATAGCTTTCTAATTGACCTTTGGCCTTCCCCCTTTATGACCCTTCAATCCTCATGGAAAATGGCACCAAAGTTGTATGACCCTTCATATTCAAGCCTTTGAAAAGTCATGTGGTGACCCTTCATGACCAAAAACGTCCTTCCCACTTTTGTCCTTATCTTTGGTGACTTTTCGTATTCCTTAAAGTGTCCCTTCATGAGAAATTTTTCCCTTCCTCTTTTGTCTTCACTTGATGACTCTTGGAATTCCCCAAGATGACTCTTCATGGGAAAATGTGTCCCATCCTTCTTTTATCTTTACCCCATGGCTCTTTGACTTCTCCATGGGCCCTTGTTTTGTCTCATATACAACCAAAAATATATTCATTAATATTAAATAAATATTAACTCATATTAGCCAAGATATATTTATTAAAAACATCATTAAATGCAATGGGGCCTTTATCACCAATAATGCTAAATCTTTGACATCAATGACAATATTTCCAACATTTTTCAAAAAATATTTGGCTTTGAAGGCATGCATCAATGAGATTTAGATGCATGGAAGAATTTTAGGGTTCCAAGAATATTTTGAAAACCTATGAGAAAATAATAAAGTCAAATAAGTAAAGATTTTCAAAAAAACTAAGTTTTACAAAGAGAATTTTATGAGAGGCAATCATTTAATATGGAAATTGAAACCAATCATTCACATAGAATTAAGTTTTAAGCCTAAACATTCAAATGGGTGAATATTAAAGCATTATAAAATTTAATAAGACTTCGTAGGCTTAAAATAATGCTACAAGTTAGACATTAATGTTCATAGATAAAAGTTTAGACTAAATTGAGCAAAATTCAAAGGCACTAGAAATGAACATGAACAATCATTGTAACTTAGCTTCTAGTAAACTACCAAACAAGAAGAGCTCAATCAAATAGACCATCAAAACACCATAGAAAAATATTAGATAATAAAATAAGGTCCCTATTTTAAATTTGAAAATGGGCCGTGATGGTGAAGGAAATACCAAATGGAGAATCCTATTGGTAGATACCTCTTAGCATCTAAAAAACCCAAAATCTCTAGTTATTGCATCCAAATAACAAAAATTAGTTATAAATTATGACTTGATATAAAATTAGAAGGATAAAATCACTAAATTCTACCTTAACATGTGGCATACTTAGCCACAATCTTGTTAAAGGCCATTTGTGTGTGTGCTTAGGTGATTAATTCATTTTGTTTTCATGCACACACAATATTTTAGATTTGTATGAATGATCATAACTTATGAAAGGATATATTTATCTATTTATCATTGGGGGGGATGGCATGGGCATTTCTTTGTTTATATCCATGTATCTATATCCCCAAAAAAGATACCTTTTCTCCTTTCTAAGCTCTTGCTCCACTGGCAACTAGGCTAGAAAGCCTATGGTGGAGGTAACCAAGATCACCCTTTCGAGGAATATTTTTTATGTTTTGAATTTTGGCTCAATTATTTTTAAATGATACTTTAATTTTATATCCAAGTAGGGTTGGGGACTGATTTATGTGTTTAGGAAAAATTTAAAGGATTGTGATCAATTAAGATAAACCCAAAAAAGACAATGTTACATTTTATTCGAATGTTTCATTTAAGTGAATAGATGGATTTAAATGAGAAAACAAACCTTTATAAATCCACACATTATATTTTGAATCATTGGCATTTATAAAACTAGAAATGCATAAGAGAATATGATAATTTTATGCAAGTGTTTAAGTAAGTTTTTCTCTCATGTTCTTGAGATGCCATTGATGTTACCTACGCAACATGAATTTATTTTATTTTATTAATAGGGGAACCTCAAGGCAAAAAGAGAGAGATTAGGCAAAAAAAACAAGGGAAACTAAACTAAAAACAAATAATGAGAAAGGAAAAAGTAGAAAGGAAACAAGAAAGGAAAAGAGAAATAATTCATAGAGGTTCTTTCAAGCAAGAGTATATCTGAATTTAGTTAGACATGTGTGTTATAGGATTTTGAGAAGATAAAAGGACAATATTAATTTATTTTATGTTATCCTCTATCATATAATAAACTATCCCATAATGATTTTTCAATGTTTATTTCATGCAGTTTAAGAAAACTAAGACTATAAAATTCTACATCATGTTTGTATCTAGATTGTATAAATCATGAGGGATAAGGCTTGAGAAATACCTCTACCCAAACATTAAATTATAGTAAGGGGAAGGGTTTGGAATCAATATGTACCATAACAACTTGATCTCCCAACCTAGTAGGGGTATCCTCTTCATCATGTTTTCTACCCAAAAAGCATAGGCTATGGTCATCCCATGTCAAAGACATCCTATAATTGTCATCAGTGGTCAAAGTATGTGGGGAACTAGGCTGAATTAAACCATTTTTATCCTTATATGCCATTGTCCTCACTTATTCTTCAATTAGGCCACTATGTTCATGACTTCCAATTTCCATCTTTACTAATTTTATTACTGAGAGGAATGCATGGATGCTTTCAATTGATTTAAAATTAGGGATAAGTTGAGGAGAGATATCATATACATCAAGCTCATCCAACTCATTTTCCTCAAAGTTAAATCCCCCTTATTCTTAGTTTTATTCTTCTTGTCACCAACAACCTAGCTTAACGTTGTATTCTTAAAGATCATCCTCTTCTAATGATGAGGGGAAAAATAAATTACTACCATTGAGTTATAATTGTCATCAGTGGTCAAAGTATGTGGGGAACTAGGCTGAATTAAACCATTTTTATCCTTATATGCCATTGTCCTCACTTATTCTTCAGTTAGGCCACTATGTTCATGACTTCCAATTTCCATCTTTACTAATTTTATTACTAAGAGGAATGCATGGATGCTTTCAATTGATTTAAAATTAGGGATAAGTTGAGGAGAGAGATCATATACATCAAACTCATCCAACTCATTTTCCTCAAAGGTAAATCCCCCTTATTCTTAGTTTTATTCTTCTTGTCACCAACAACCTAGCTTAACATTTTATTCTTAAATATCATCCTCTTCTAATGATGAGGGAAAAAATGAATTACTACCATTGAGTTATTAACCATATTGGATCAGTTTGTTCAATGTAGGGTTGGAGGTAGTGTAGGATAAGGATATTTCATATGCATAACATTCATCTTACTCATCTAGATCTTCCAGCATTTTAAATTCTTAATCTGAATAATCAAAAGAATCATTTGATTCTTCTTCTTAGGAAATCATCTCTCCATCTATTTATTTCTCAGCCACTAGGTTACTTGCAACCTCCAATGCAATTTCACCATTAGACTCCTTATCATCATTATTGTAGCCTTTGAATAATGGATCTTGATTATACGATGGAAAATTATTGGTGTGCATGATCATCTCATCATTAGCTACATATCCATATTCATAAACTCCTAATGATGTAATCAAGAATAAAGCCTCATAGCTTGGGTTGGGCATTGTCTTTGATTTTCTCGTAATAAATGGAAATAAATTTATATAATCATAAAAAAAACTTGACTATAATCACAAGGAAAAATAACATGTTGATCATATAATGTATTAACATAATCATATCCATTAAAACTAACAAGTTTCTCATATTTTGGAGGAAGACTAATTTGGTTGTAAATTTGGGGCATTATATTGTATAGTACATGATGACTCATGGGATGATTTTTAGGCATGTATCTCGAATGACTTTAAGAACAAACCCCCAATTTTCCCATGGATAATAATGATGAGCACCATATATATATATATATATATATATATATATATATATATATATATATATATATATATATATGGAATTGACTATTTATCCATTGTGAAAAACTCTTCATAGGTCAAAACCAAATATATGAGGGTAGTTGGGTTTCTTCTAATAAACATAATAGTCAAAGGATCTAGAGCATTAAGGTAAATTGATATGGTTGTGTCCTCCATTTTTAGGAAATGATCCTTTAACCTAGAATATCACTGATGGAACATATGGTTGAATACACTAGTTGGCTCACTAAGTTATTTTCAAGCTCTGTAAAATTGATAAAACAAGATAGAAGGGTCAATGGGAACATAAAAATGGTTAAGGAATAAATTATCAAAGATGGCCCATGAGGTGATGCATCTTTATGGTAGACCAAGGTACAAAGAATAGGCCATTTGATCTATTTAATGGGGGAATAAGTGATAAGCCACATCCTCATATTGAACCTACTTTATGATAATGGCTTCTTTAAAATCTTATATGTGTTCTTCAACAATCTTAACCCCATCATGGATCTACTTCTCAAAAAATTTGAGGGTTTTTAGGAAATTAATGGGAAGGTCATGAAACATTCACATGATAGATACATTCTCCTATCTAATTTAAGTCCATTAGAGGGCTCAAATAATCAATTTTTCTAGTCTAAAAACTTAGAAAATAACTAGGAAATTCATTAAAAACATAAGACAAGTCTGAAATACATTAGTCATCCCTCCTTTTAGTGCTAGACATGTAAGGAGGTATTTTGGCATGGTCAAAATTAGGCAAGAGTTGTTAATCCCTATCTATTCTAAAAGGAGACTTGTGTGAAAAAATATCTCCAAGGTCTTGATTACCAAGTCTTGGTACATAAGGTAACTATCTTGGCTTGTTGTAATCATTCCATACAATTGCATGTGTGAGTATTTCAGAAAAATTAATATAAATTTAAACTATGATCTAATTCCTAGAGAACTAGTAGAATGATTTAGCTATGTAAATGCAACTGATTCAACATGCTTATAGCATAAAATATTTAATAATGTGAAATCATATATAAACAAAGGAGCATGTAATAAAGATAAAACATTAGATTTTAGATTATAACTCATAAACTAAACTAACAAAGCTAATAAGAAAATAAAAAGAGAAAAGATAAGGGAGAAAAGAAGAGATCCATATTTATAATAGACCAGTTTTTTCCTCTTAAATATATAAGTCCCTAGATAAACCAACACTTAGTTGATCCGTACCTAGCAAAACTTCAACTAAAGATGGTGCATGATTTTGTGGAATGAAGTAACATGCCAATGATGAAAACATGGTCATCATATACAAGTGAATACCAAGTCTATCAAATGAAAAAGATTTCAAATTAAGATATTTTCATGAAGGATCATTTGGGATTCATCAATAATCAGTTGTATTATATATTTGGCCTT
This sequence comes from Torreya grandis, assembly GCA_037957365.1. Taxonomy (NCBI): domain Eukaryota; kingdom Viridiplantae; phylum Streptophyta; class Pinopsida; order Cupressales; family Taxaceae; genus Torreya; species Torreya grandis. Next base: position 1,423,378 of record JARHVA010002931.1, on the reverse strand, counting down.
AAATATCCTTGACTTAGTAAGCTAATCTATAAAATAGGAAAACACATCAAAGAAAAATGACTGGTCCACTACTCAAATGCTAAGACTAAAAGGAACCAACTAGGTGTAGAATTATCTAATCCTAAAAAATTATTATCCTCTACTATAACATATTCATTGATATTACATTGGCAATTCAATTTGTGGAGTTTCAAATTCATCCCACTATTGGGGTGATTACAAGCAATCATCAATGTGATTTGAGGTGGCAATTTAGATTCTAATAGACATGCCTACTCGACCATGCCCTTGCAAATATTAAATTTAACTTGGGTAATAGATGGTCATTGGGATTGCTTTGAAATTTCCATTTAGACATGTTCTATATATTTAAGCACCATGTTTCTTAAAGGCTAAATTTATATTATGATCTTTGCTTGATCTAAATGCATATGCCATGCCTATGATTCACACCCTATTCATTATTTTAGTTGAATCCAACCCCTTTTGGTAATTATGCCAACTAAAACATATTGAATTCCATAATTTATTATCATGTTGTTGAGATGCAACTTGATTTTGTTATTGAATTGACCACATAGTCCCATCTCATCTTTTGACAATTTTGATGGTCATACTGGCTGTCAATCTTAGTCCCTTCATATTATGACATCACCACTATCATATGGACCCTTATCAGGTTCTCCTTCCATTCCCATCATGAGGCTTTTGGTTTTATTCAGTAGGATCCATTTTGGTACTTGGTAGTCTATTGGCACTCCTAATATTTACTTTGTTGTCTACCTTTGTCATTATCATGGCCATGTGGTTTTTTCTCGAGTTCTTAGGCTATCTTTGCATTTGAGCTAATATTTCCAATACAACAAGCTACTGAGTTAATTTTGTAATTTATTTGAGGTCCCAAGCTTTTGAGAGGGTGCCTCTAGCATCTTCTCAAGGATTTGAGGCCATAGGCCTTTACTAATCATGATAAATTCTAGGGATTTTAGGTTAATTCCTTAATACCCCCAAGGTTTTTAGGTTCCAAGGTTTTGATTCTTTGTTAACACCTTCAATCCTCCATGCTCTTAGGATTCTGGGAGGGTGATACATGATGTCTTCTCAGGGCCCCAAGACTTTAAAAAGACTTAGTCAATTTTCAAATAAAGATTTGGTTCTAAAACCATGCATCGATGACATTTGGATGCATGGAAGAATCTAGGGATCTAAGAATCTTTTGAAAACCTGTGATAAAACAAGTCAACTAAGTAAATATTTTTGTAAAAACTAATTTTTACCAAGTGAATTTTGTGCAATAAGTAGTCATTTAATATAGGAATTGAAACTAGTCATTTACATAAAATTAAGTTTTAATCTCAAACATTCAAATGGGTGATTACTAAAGCATTATAAAATGAAATAAGACTTCATAGGCTTAAAATAAAGCTTTAAGTTAGACATTAATCTTCATATATGAAAGATAAGACTGAATTGATAAAAATACAAAGGCATTAGAAATGAACACAAATAGTTATTTTTAACTTAGTATTTAGTAAACTACCAATCAAGAAGAGCTCAATAAAACAGACCATCATAACCCCATAGAAAAAGATTAGATAAGAAAAGAGGGTACCCATTTTCAGTTTTAAAATGTATCATATTGGTGAAGGCAACAACACATAGGAACAACCATATTATAGGAATTAAGCACTCAAGGGACAACCCATGAGAAATATTTATCAAGTTACAAGATAGATCATTACATTCCCTTATATATAGTATATTTCACCATGGTGCACACAAAAGCCAACACCTAGGGTAGAACTACATATTTCTAAAGCCTTATTTGGATTATTTGCTATGTAGGTAGTGATCATTGACAGAGGGATCCTTGAGGTCAGTTTGACGCCATGAGTGTACTAACCCATTTTTGGTAAGGTACAAATACCTAAGTTGAAGATCTAGGGTTTTATCCTTAAATAGTCATCTATAACATGTACATATGAATAAAACATATCAATATAAAGGCTCCAAAAAACCCAAAAATCTTCACATGGTATTTCTAAAATCTAGTGATTATTTTATATTAGATAATCCCATTACTATTAGGACACTTTTGACAACACAATAGTCCCAATGCTGAGACAAGTTCCAAGCCTCTAGAAAAATATTTACAATATCTAACAAATAGATCCTAACCTTTTTCCTTCTTGTTTCCATTTTTTCATATCTCATATCTACCTATGCATTTTCAAATAAGCTAACATGTATTTCCTATATTTAACATCACTCAACATTTTAATTTAGAATATTCATTTATGTACATTTTCAGTTAGCTATCATAGTATAAAATATTTTTATTAATCCTTGCACATATTATATTCTACCCTTTAATTCTCATCCAAAACCATTTTAAAATTGTTAGACATTTGGTGAACTTGACCACTATGTCTTCTCATGTGAAAACTAGCTTGTTGTAGGGTTTTCATCCTTCTAAGGTTTCTTATTGTTGCACTTATTCACATTTATTTTTTCATTTGTATGTAACCTATGCATAATCTTCAATTAGGTACCATTCCTATTGAATATATTTATCTACCCATTAGGCCACCTAAAATGTCTAAAGCTAAAACTATGTCAAATTATACTAATAATGAGAGTGCCAATAAGGAAAATAAGAAAAATAATGAAACAAATGTTTATATAAGATGAATATGATCATGAGGATAATTAAAAACATGAAAATAATGAGCATTAATAATCAAATCAATAAAAATTTAAATCTATTAAATTATTTTGATAACACACTCATGAAAATCTTGAAGATCTCTACAAGATCATTAATGTTATATTATAAACTTAAAAGAAAAAAGGTGTTATTGAATAACCATTGTTATTTATTAATAAAAATATTGGGGCGATTGGATATACCTATCACATAGCTGTTCCATCTTTCTCCTCTTGAGAATAACATTTCCTACTACATCTAGTGGGGGCATGAGATATGTTTTCAAAACATTGCTCACCAAAGATCAGATAATTATGACCACATCCTCCATGAGAATAATTAATACTTAAAATAAATTACAAGTTTCATTTCCCACATCAACATAAGTGGTGTTTTCATCCCTTTGGTGACTTCTCAAAGCTAAAATATAAATCCTAATGGGTTTACTTTACAAACTCTTCTCTAAATTATCAAATTTTTGGTGGCTAAAGTTACCAAAAAATGCTTCGAAATAAACTCATGTTATTGATTCATAAGATGTATTACATAATCCTCTAAGACCTAAGATATATTTTCAACCTTTGGAAACTTTTTTTGTTACACCCAATTTCACATTTTATGATGGCAAGGGTAATTCTATACATCATCTATGATCTTTATATGTGACATGTCTTGGTTATGATTCAGATGATAAAATTTTGACCAAATTATTTCCATGGAGCCTAAAGAAATATGCTTTAAGATGGTTCTATAACTTACCAATCCAATCATTGAAATCATTCAAACCTCTACTAGATCAATTTCTATCAACATCACTTAAAAACTGTCATATGCACAAATTTATAATATCAAACCAAACTATAAGGTAAAACCTACATAAACTAAAAAGGAAGAAACCATAATGGTTAATGTAGTGTCACAAAAACTTAATTAGCTCATCTTATCCAATTCACCTAGGAAAAAATTTACACAATTACCTAAGTCTCCATCTTTATTACATACGAAGATTATGGAGTGTCATCTCATATCTCTTCCTACTCTCATAGAGGTTGATATGATTCAACCTATACCAAAAGGATATGATGCTAATGCATATTATGACTATCACCAAGGCCATGGGATTTCTAAAAATATATGTTATACCTTGAAACATAATATCCAAGATCTTCTTGATAACCAACAACTTACCTTTGATGATCCTTCAAAGGATTCAAGTTCACAACTTGATGACCATCAAAAATAGAATATATTTAACATCCATTAAAGGATCATTATAAGAGAGATTGAGAAGTGAAATTTTCATATATTTAACATCTTCCTCCATCACACTATGGGAACCCATTATATGGGATTATTGGAACTTATACATGCACAATACCTCATACAGTTTAAAGACCTTCTATTATATTTGATGATAGTGAAATAGTGTATGATGACTCATATCTTCATTCATTATTTATTCAAGTATACATTGATCATAAACATATACATAGTGTTATGATTGATAATGATGATAGTTAAAATGTATGTACCATGAAATTACTTACACATTTGGATATACACATGATGATTTATACCCTTTGACCAAAATAATCAAAGCTTTTGATGGGACATCATAAAAAATTATTGGTGAGATTTATTTACCTTTATAAGTTTGTAAAGTATATGTGATTGACACATTATATTTTATACCATACATAAGAGTCTTTGATATGCTATTGGGATGATCTTAAATATAAAAACTCTACATAGTACCTTCCATAGGGTATGTGTGTATTAAATACATTCATACCAATAAGGTAATCATAATTTCTAAAATTTCATATAAACATCCACTTAAACAAGAGAATTTTATTCCTAGACAACTAATTATAAAACTTGTTAAGGTTAATCATCCATGAAAGAGTAAGTAACAATAAATCTCTTTTCCTAGGTAATCATACTTGAGACACCATTACACTAGAGATACACATTGGATTTTATAAAATCCTCATCTACACCTACATGGTCTACCCCATTACTAAGAGCACATAAACATGCTCCAATTATAGCTACACTAAGGAAAACACATAGCACCATACAATGGGTTCCACAAATCCATACTTATTTTATTAATTCTTCATGACCACATAGTCCTATGAGACATATAAGAGTAAAACATATTCTACAGCTCCATATATGACACCTATACATGCCCCTTGGCAATACTGCCAGTTTAATGTACCATATTTTGAGTTTGGATCTTCCTATGTTTATACCTTATATGGTATCATAGGTTAGACCTTTCTCCTTTCTAAAATTTTCAAAAATTGAAATAAAAAAACATTCAAATAAATTACAAAATATAAAAGTATTCAGTATTCCCATGACTACTATCTCCTTAGAATCTATTATGTTTACTTTAAGTTAGTATATATCATATCATTTATTTTCTATATACACATATTGAGTGTGATACAAATATACATAGGATACATGATACATGCACTGCACATATAGATGTTGGACCTTTCATATTCTTTCTTGACACACTGTGTTGATGGCATATGCTTCCTTGATCGTGATTGATACATGTTATGTTATTTTATGATCACCTTTCCATTATCATGTTGAGATTATATACTAAAACTTACACATGTCTATGTTCATGATTACATCATTCACAGTGTACTTTATATTTTATCTTATATGACATTTTTTTCTAACACTTATATGTAGGGATTAGTATGATATGCTTATTTTGGTTCTTTATACTTCATTTATTCACATGGTCACTTCATTAGGTGTCTTGAACTTGCTTGTTATTGTATTGCTTGTGAAATGATTCAATATGTTCCTTTATTTTTAGCCCATGTGCCATTGTATGTTGATTTATTTTTCTATTTGGAAATTTGGATATGTCATTCCTTTGAGTGTGTATAATTTTAATTTTCCCCTTGTTTTTGATCTCATTAGACCCCTTTTGTGTGACATTAAGTGTTATTGTGTGTGTGCTTGATTATTTGTTGAGATTTTATTATTAATTTATAGATGTTTCCATGATATATATCATGAATATTAGGGATTTTTGTGATCACCTATTACATGATTCATTGATAAATATTTTGACATGCTACTCTTATATGTTACATGATTCATATATAGATTATATAGTTATTTTATCCTTTTGAGGTAATGTAATTACCAAATTCCATTCCCCTTACATCAAAAATGGGGGAATATTAGTAGGGGCATGTCATAGATAAATAACCTCCATACTTATATAGTTATCATAATTTCTAGAGTTTCATTATAGTTTACATGATTTAGATACACACTTGGGTTGGAATTGTATACACATTGCACCAATTTTTACAAATTTTGGATAGTTTGTCTTAGATTTGTGATAAATATTATACATATTTATAGATAAAAGGTTACATTTTGATAAATAATTTATATTGAGATGAAAAAAGAGGTGCATATTCCATGGAAGTGCACCTAAGATTACAAATACATATTCAAACTCATTTACCAAGAAACATAATTTGCATCAAGAAGCACCATTTTGAGTCTTTCTTGTCTATAGAAGTTGGATCCTTTTAGTAGTGTGGTTAATATTCAACACCCTAAATATCCTAACACTACTTAATTTTTTAGGTTAAGTTGGTTATAAAACTTAACTTGTATTTTATTGTAATGTCACTTGAGTTGTGTGATTGAGATTCAATGATCTTAATGGTCATGTCACAACTCACCCTTACACTAGATTAGGGGCATAATTACCTTATAATATCTCTCTTAAAATCTCAAAGGTTTAATTTTTAACCTCTCTTATCTCTAATGCTTCATAATAAATCATCTTTATGAATCCGAAGTACCAAGAGGAAACATGATTGCATTGACACACATGTGTACTCCTTCCTTGCTCTCTTTCTTTTCAAACATTTTAATTATGAAAAATTCTAGATATATGAAATTGATTTATACTATAACATGACCTTGGTTATAGGTCATACACCATCAAAACACTCAAATTGGGCTCAATCAAAATTAATGTGAGTTTTGCATACCTAAGTATGCATTTCATTCAATTAAAGTAGTAATTTCATCCTTATGCATTACTAAATTAAATGAAGAACAAAGGTAGATACTTAAATCTGATTTATATAGTATCTCAATCTTATATACTTGATAAATACCTATTAGGGCTCTAACCTTTGTTTATAGGCCTTCTTATTGTAGAAAGGCTTGTATTCACCATCTCATTGTGCCTAATTCTTTATCTTATGGTTTGAACCTATCATTTATAATGACTTGAATCTTGTACACTTACAAAAAGCCTAAAACATGTCATTTTATTATCTTTAACAACTTCATAGTATGCTAGACACTTACATCTTACATAAGGACACTTGCATCAACGTAAGTGTCCAAATTCTTCTCAAGTGTCAAGTCTTAAAATTTCATCTAATTTTAAAATATTTTGAATCCTATGGGTTGACCCATTTTTTATTTAACCTTTCTATGAGATATTTACAAAATGTGTGGTATAAATACAAATCTAATCCTACTCATTACCCATATAGAAAATAAAAAGAAGTCACATATTCAATCTCATTCAATTGATTGTAAAATTAATTTCTATTACCCTACTCTTACATATTTTCATATAATTCATTGAATTAGTCATATTATAGGTTTTAAACATTCAAATAACAACCCATGAGTGTTATTTTTCAAGTTAAAATGTATATCATCGCATGCCTTTTCATATAGTATATTTCACCTTTGTACACACATAATCTAACACCTATGGGATAATCACATATGTTGAAGCCCTCATCAGATTATTGGATATGTAGGAATCACTCATTGATAGAGGGTTCCTTTAGGTCAATTTGACATTGTGATCCTAGTAACCTATTTTTGGCAAGGTAAAAATACCCAAGGTGAAGAGCTAGGGTTTGATCCGTAAATAACCATCTATAACCTATGCATGTAAATAAAACATATCATTAGAAAGGATAAATAAAACCTAGAAAGATTCAAGTGGTCATTCCAAAATATAGTGAATATTTTATACTAGATAGTTTCAATGATAACATTACACTTATGTCAATGCAAGTGTCTAAACTTCTATAAATAATATTTTTAGAATCTGACGTCTAGATCCTAATCTTGTTCATGTATATTTCCACCTCTACATATCTCATATATTTATGAAAATTTATAAATAAGATATTTATTATATCTTCTTAGTAGTTATTCAATCAAATTATTGTTTTGAATGTAATTCTTGTATTTAGCATAACTCATCATTTTAATTCAAAATATTTATTTATCTAAGTTTTTAATGAATTGGCCTACTCTAGAATATTTTTTACTCATCCTTGTGTATAGGTTATTTTACCCTTTAAAATTCATCCAAAACCATTAAAAAAAGGTTAAGCACAATTATTTTTGACATTAAATTTGATGTCCATTTGATCATCAAAGTAGTGTAATTTCAACCTTAAATTTTACATCCATTTTACTATCACTTTGAATTTTTTTATTTTCTTGATTAAATAAATATAAAAATCCTAATATCACCATATAGTGGATTTTGGGTCCCCTTTTCAATATTTTTTTTCAAAATTGGCATAGTAGTATATCTAAATTGAAGTCATTTATCACTAGTCAATGGGAAATCAATCGAGAAAATAATGAAATTATTAATCAATTTGATGTATGAAAAATCCAAGATAAAATATTGACATTCATATATATTATAACATATTTAAGATAGATGTAATATTTTTATTAGGCTATAAAAAATATTATTTCACTCATGTTCATGTCATGAGGTTTATTATTGTAAAAAAAATTCATCAACACAAGCATTTTTTTGTTAGGGATGACTTAAATAATTAGTAATTTTAGTGTTATCCATGGTAAGCATTTTGATCCTAGGATACATGGTATGAATCAAGATATAATCATTATTTACTATCAATAAGTGATCATGATCAGATATTAGAAATGTTTTCCCTTATGATGGCATGGCTGACCAAAATGATTTCTACCTTTTTTGCATTAGGTGCATTATGGATTATTATTATACATTCAGTTCATATTCTTTATCACTATGTATTTTCAAATTTCCATTTTTCCATGCTCCATGTATAAAAATTTTAATCCCTCACTCCATAAAAATAAATGTTTTGAATATCTCACATAGGCTTATTCTTTGTTTGTTTTAGAGGCCATGTCAATCAAAAAATGGTGGTTAATGACATATTTTAGCTATCTAAATTCCTATAATGAATATATGTAATGACATGGATATGTTTTATCTCTCTATTTCTCTAGGTAATTTTCACTTGCCATTATTATATTAGTTTTATTTACATTATTGTTTTACATTCTTAGAAAAGTGTGGACTATGGTTGTATTAAGGAAGATAGCGTTTTTTGGTAAAATATCAAAGTCTTTAACAAGGTTTAAACACTTTAATTATTTTATATCCTAGGAAATATTATAACATTTTATGTCAAGGTAAATAAATTATAGTTTTAATTTGTTGATCCAATAGGCTAGAAAACATTCTAGTTCATTTTTTTAATCATGGATAAGTTTTTAGTTTTATATGTAAATGTAAGATAAATAGAGGTATGTAGCCAAGGAAGGGGTTTAGACAACTAATGGGAATTTTTATAACAATTTTCATACATATTAGAAAAACTAATGCATTGAGACTTTGCTTTTGTTTTAAGGGATGCATGCTTTATGTTTGATAAAATGCTTCAACACAGTATATTATTTTAGGTAACTTTTACAATAGGGTGTTGATGCCTAAATGTGTACCATAGGTGCCTAGAGTGTTAAGAAACACTTCTCACTTTATAATTTAGAAAATTCAGTGCATGAGTTATGAGTCATGGTAATCCTGTTACCTATTGGTAGAATAGAGGCAGAACAAGTGATTGTTTCACAATATTTATATTTAAGTGGTGGTTGGGAGCCACTGTGGCCAAATAACATATCTATGTAGAATATGTAGTAACTATGCAAAAAATAGTGAATTATGATCAAGAACTAAATTAAGAATTAATTTAGAATGGATGCTTATAATGATAAGCTAAACTAAGGTGATCTAGGTTAAAAAAGAAGCAAAAGGAAGGTTAGGGAAGAAAGAAGGATGTTGTTGGTCTTGTTTCAAACATTATGACAAAGTTCCCATATCATATGAACATGCATTCAACCAATGTATGAAATGAAGTAGCTTTAGCCCAAATCATAGCATACATCACACAAGCTTCAAAAGAAGGTATGAAATGATGCAAATAAGAACTAGACTCACTTTAAAGAATCACTTTTGTAAGTAAACAACATTATCTAAAATGCAAAATAAGTGCATCAAATGAAATAAGCTTAAGAACTTTCAACTAATATAGAAATGGCATAAATTAGTATCTCTACATCTAAGATACAAATCTAGAATCCATAGGAACCATTCAAATATGAAAGTGAAACAAGATAACTAAGAGATAAACCATATAGAAATTCCTACAAGAAAATACTGGACAATCTTTTTAGAATTCCTTGCTTATATTAATTGTTCCTAGTTTACAAATTAATTTGGTTCTAAGAAATCCCCCCCTTTTGATAAATGATAATGCTCCTTTTATAAGATGCAAGGTAGCATATCAGTTAGTCATAAGATACAAATGTACAAGAGATAAGGACAGGTATCCTTTTCACAAGGTCTTAGAATACATTTGTTTTCCCAAAATGGACTAACTTATAGGTAAATATGCTAATAAAATCACATATGCCTTTACAAAAGAATATCCCACTTTCAAAATATTACAAGGCTTTACAAATGAAATATTATTAACTAGCAAGTGGGCCTTGCATTGAAGGACTCTCTTACTGCAGTAAAGATCATGTCCATGATCTTGTTATTGTTTATCCTAGATTTACCCTAGCTCTTACTTCTTATTTGATTCACCAAAGTATACAAGTTTTTCTCAAAACTCCCTCTACTCCTTTAAAAGATGATGAAATCATTAAATAACCCCTCTACTCATTTGCTAGGACCCTCCATTTTAAATCCATTGGATGGTTATTATATCTTAAATTTAATGTCCATGTGAACATCATTTGACATTCACACGAACATATTTGACATCCTACAGACCATCAAACTTAAGCTCATATGGATTTTTACCTTGTTTTAAATTTGACATGCACATGAACATCATTTGACATCCCATAGATCGTCAGGGTCAAAAATGACTAAGTATGAAAAAATAGTGGAAAATGTTCTGGAGGGAAATTTTTCATGCTTTTATCTTTTGATGTGCTTTGGTGGATGAGCTGAAACTTGGTGCATATGGTCTTGGCACAAAGTGAAAAAACCTATCTAACCATTTCTCTTGAAAGTATAGCACTTGTGAGATTTAGCCTTGCTAATATGCTCATTAGGCTTTGTTTAAACCTAGAAAACATGGTAAAAAACTCTTTGGAGGCCAAATTTTCATATTTATATCTTCTGGTTTGCTTTAGAAAATGAGCTAAAACTTGGCTCATATATTCTTGGCAAAAAGGTGAAAAACCCCATTTGACCATTTCTCCTAAAAGTGTAGTTCTTTTGAGAGATATCCCTATCAATATGCTCATTGGGCTCAATTTGGACCTTGAAAAATTGGCTATGGAAAAAATAGTGGAAAATGCTTTGGAGGGAAACTTTGGACATCCATAGCTTCTGGTGTGCTTTGGTGGATGAGTTGAAACTTAGCACGTATGGTTTTTACACAAAGGTGAGCAAATCCATTTGATCATTTGTCCTAAAACTATAGTGATTATGAGATATAGCCTTGCCAAGATGCTCACTAGGCTCATTTTGGACCATGCAAAATTGGCCATTGAAAAAATAGTGGAAAATGATTTGGAAGGCAACTTTGGACATCCATAACTTTTTATGTGATTTGGTAGATGAGATGAAAATTGGTTCATATGTTTTTTGCATAAATTTGAAAAAATGCCTTTGATCATTTCTCCTAAAACTATATTTCTTGTGATATATAGCCTTACCAACATGCTCACTAGGCTCTATTTGCACTCTTTGAAAAATGACTAGTAAAACAACAAAATTTGGCTAGAAGGCCAAATTTTGATCTCCATAATTTTTTATGCACTTTGGAAAATGAGATTAAACTTGGTACATATGGTCTTGGAATAAAGGTTAAAAAACCCATTTGATCATTTTCCTTGATTCATCCACACGTGTGAGATATGACTGCACCAATATACTCACTCAGATTTTCCACCATTAGACCAAAATGTCTAGATGGACACAATGAGGAATTAGCTAAATACTATGCACTTCCATACTTACTTCAAGCACTCTTAGCATCCCATAGAGTCTCTAAAACATGTCCATGGTCTTTATAAATTCAAAAATGACACTTTAAGTGGTCTTATTTAACTTAACTTTCTATAGACCAAAGGCTAGTAAAAGGCCAAATTAGGATTAGATCATGAAATTTAGACACAGCTCATTCAAGAAAGGCCTCATCAAACCTGTAAACTGAAACATGAAGAATGAATGCTAAAAAACTTGGACAAGATCAAACCAGAACTATGAACCAATAAGTCAGCCAGACCATGGTGTGGATGAGATTAAAATGAAAAATAATGTGCAAACATGTTAGTGACACTATGATCAAGTCAATTTTCAATTTCAAGGTACAAATTTTCACAATTTGACACAAGGACCCCCATTTTTTTAGAAATGGGGGTATGTTTACCTCAACATAGGGTTTGAACATAAATTGGTTCTTTTAAAAGATCTTGAATATTTCATAAAAATTATAAAAAATAACCAACATGGAATGATTTATAATAACCCTCTTTATGTGTTGACATGAAGCTCTAGAACAAGGCATTATAAATTATTAATTAATCTAAGTTAGAAGAATTAGTCTTCAATAAAAGGAGTTTATTGTCAGTATATTATTGATATTTCATTTTCCTATGGAAGAACTTTAGTTTTGTTTAAATATTTTTTAGTTTTTGATAAATTATTTGAACTTGAAATTATATTATAAAAATTTTCACCTTGACATAGAATCTATTTAAAAAATTTGGCTATGCAAGTTATTGGTCTTGTAGTATTTGTGGGACTTACTAAAAGGATCTTTATGGTGAAATGTTAATGATTTGATCACATTTTTATTACAAAAATTATAAATTCTCATGGATGATATTAGGCTCATGATTAATAGCTTTATTCTTTTACCAACAATATTAATTTTGAAGGTAGAGGATTAAGTATCCTGATGGTGCATTTTATTCTCATGGGTTGTAATCGTTGTTAGATTTTAATAAAACTAGGATTGTTGATTAAGCCTTGTACTAGTATTGGTGAATTTAATAACTTAGAATTGGAAATTAATCTAGTATATTCCAAATTTATGTGGAGTCTCTTGGACATGAATATACAATATTACAATTCTTTCCTTTTTGGAATTGTCATCTTATAGGGTATGAAATCAAATGTTTTAACACACTTTTTCATCTTTTAGTGTAAGTTATTTTGTAAACATAAAATATCAAATAATACATCAAAGTGTTTAATGGGTGAGGTTAAAAATACTCATCAATCATGATCTTATCCAATAGGTATCATACACTAATAATTATCTTTTCATCTTTTTGGTGAAAATGACTAGTTTTTATAATAAAAAGAACCAAATTTATTTTATTTACATGAAATCAATAAGATATCTAATATTTTTTTTATTTTTAGTAAATTTATGCATGGGATAGGATTATCCTACAATTATCCTTTCTTAATAAATTCATATTTAGATAAGTTTAATCAAATAAAGTATGGGATACCTAAAGTTTGAGTAGTGACTAATGGATTTACAGTTATAAAAGAGGGTTTCCCATATTACAAATCCCAAGAGGAAATGGTTCAAAAGACTAAGCCTATGGCACAAGGAAATATCTTTAAAAGTACCTAGATGAAATTAAATTATTGCTAACAAGAAATGTTAATTTTCCAAGTAAAGTAAAGTAAAGTAATATAAAGGGGAAGGGTTAGAATGATCAAGAGGGGTAAGGTGCCATATCTGAAAAATGGGGATTTAAGAAACCAAAAATGGAATATGGTAAGTCTAATCAATTGTATAGTTACAACAACTTATTCAGTGTAGAGATAAACTAGACAAGGATACACACACATTTGTTCATTAAAAAATAAGAAACATCTAATCTACTAAGTAATTAAAAGAAAGAGTATAAGGTTATAAATACTTACTTTGGAGGGGACACCTCAAGCATCAATTTCCCCCTTGGAAAATGTTATTTTGCAATACTTTTTTTTATTTTGAAGACTAAAAATGGTTGGTAGAATACCTAATAATACTTCCAATGACTTCTTCAATTATATCTCCAAGACTTTCACAAGGCAAGCTTCTTTAAGACAAGGTTGTAGACCGAACTCTTTCAAATGTGACTTAAGGAAAAAGTGTGAATGAAAGTAGAGTGAATAGAGTGTATTAATATGATCAGAATGAAATAAGGCCCCTATATATAATTTTTAACACCTAAAACCAAACCATAAAAATTAAGTTGATAATATCAGCCAAGTCGATATAGTTGAAAGGTGTCGACTAATATTGAATGACATTGTATGAATGTCAACAAATTGGCTTAGAACTACATAAAGTTGGATAACATAGTATAGAAAGGTAAAAAGTCACAAAAAAAATATGGTATTATCTTAGTCAATAATGTAGGATATAAGGAAATTGACATAAATAGGATGCAATGAGATAAGTACAAGAATAAATTGGAAGAATTTAAACTAGTAGTAGAAATGATATGATCATAATATAGAATAGCAACATCACTTTCAAAGCACCACAATATTACCCATTCCTTTCTTGTTTTACCCTTTAATGTGTGCACTCAAGTAGATTGATGCTTGACAAGTCACTGCAATATAAAATATTATTAAATTATAAAGTGAAAATATTATGTGTATACATATGCCCCACTTGAAGCTCATCACATGTCATAATGGTATAAAATGGGATGGTGCTTTGGGAAATAACATAACAACATAATAACTAAGCTAATTGAAATTAAATGTAGAAATAAATGTTGATAGATGAATAACTAAAAGTAGATGTATACCTTGACTTACCTTTATCATTGAATGGTTGTATGCAAAAATCATAGTCTTGATTGTGGAGGGCATATGAACTAATTTGGAAAAAACCTATGGATACAAGGCTAGAAAGCAAAAACAAGTAAATGTAGGAAGGCTATAATAAATTTAAAACTATCAAAATTGACTATATCACTTGTAAATTTGGCAAGAGAATATTGTAAATGATAGGTTAGAAACAAAATACTAAAGAGACTAATTAAAAATATGGGAAAATGAGTAAACTAAAAATCCAAGGCCACTTATGACTAAAAGACCATAAATAAAATGCATCCAACATAAGATAACAAATAATATAGATCAAAATAAAGATAAAAAAAATATTATATGATAATAACATCATTGTACAATATAAGTAACAAACCATACTCAAATAAAGATGGAAAAACTTGAAATGGGAAAAATAGGACCATGTAGCTAGAAAAAAATTAAACGAAAAACTCAAGGTATCGAACATAACTAAGATAAATCCTATAAATATAAGGCAATAACTAAGAGATCAACTTGAAATAACTCAAAGATATAACTTGTATTATAAATATGGAAAAATTAAAATTGTAATATTATTTCCATGTCAAAAGAGATGGATAATAGGAAGTATAGAAACCATAAAATATTTAAAATCAAGCCTACATATAAAGTGGGGAATGAAATGGTGGTGGAGGGAAAGAGGGTGGCCTCAAGGTGAAAACATGATCTTTACCAAAAATGAGACACTTAAACCAAGTTGGAAAGATTAGGAGTTTACAACATCAATGACCCTAGAGAACCCTACCTAGCAACATAAGTTTGGGCTAACTATTGAAGTATAACTATCATCCTATTAAGGATAAAATGCATGAAAATTAAAACTATCAAACCTTCCCACAACATGTTTAATACTATTTAGGACCCCTTATAGAGCCAACTACCTATACAAATATTGGGTACTTGTGTGAGAATATAGGTAGCACTAAAATGTAAGAAGGTTTAATAATGTAATGTTATAAGACCTACTACCCAAATCTATTAGCCTACTGCACCCCAATGGACCTAGACTCTATCATGAACAAAACTATGAAGTTTGAGGTTTGACTAAAATAGAATATGTGCCAAAAATATATCATGTCTTTTGATGCGATCTAAATTTTAAGATTTAATTTCATTTTGACATTTATCTTTTTCATGATATGGCTTTTAACTCTTTTGGTATTTTATATTGTTCCTCCTCTATACATATTCACAAAACTAAACATGGGTCCTAAATATGATTTTCATAATATAGATTACACATAGTGGCTAAACAAGATGACCTAAATACCATGGTTTCTAATATTCTTAGGCTTGCATGGTAGAATATAGTGCAATATTGAAACTGACCTTGGTAAGCCTAAAGGAAAATGAGAGATAAGTAATGATGGAAATAATCATAGAATGATTCATTTTCCCCACTCATAATTTTATTTAAATTAAGATGGTATAATTTTAGGTAGGCATGAGTCATCATCATCATAAATGGGAAATGTGAAAATGATGACATGAAGATAGTTGTATACAATTTTACCACAAAATAATATGATTGATTATAAGTGAGGGAAAATGCTACTCATGAATATTGCCTTATCTTTTAGGTAAGACACCTAGTTAAAGTTGGAAGTGAATGTAATCTATGAAAAATAATTATGGACATTTATGAGGAGTGTCTTGGTTATATTCCCTAGATATTATACTATAAACTCACAAACTAAAAATCCAAGAGACATAAAATAAGAGACCTAAAAGGGTGTTTATAAAAATAAAACCAAATGATCATAAAGTAAACATTGGTTAACTAAAAAAATTAAGGTTTTTGTGAGGAAGGATTAGTCCTATCTGAGGTGTTACAATGTGACTCACAAAATAAAAAACCAAGGGGTGTAAATAAAGAAAAAATATATAAAAACCTAAGATAGATTCTATGTTTAATGTGTAAGAAATCCCCAAAGGTGTGAGCAAGATAATGTTAACTACAAGAATAAAGCCAAAGTGAAACTTGTAATAAATGTTAGCTCCATAGTATATAAAAAACTAAGCATAATCATGCAAGTAAGAAAGTAAAAAAATTGGAAAAATCAATATATAAATTAAACTAAGAAAAACATGAGACTAAGAAATTACTTATTCAAAAAATTGAGTGTCAGTTTGTTCTCTAAAGATATATCCTTCATTTGTTTAAAATCTATAAGTACTAGGTCCAAGGATGCCTTTAACAAAGGAAGGATTCCCCACCACTTTTAGGTTTACTTTCCTACTTTGCCATGGGTGTAATCCAATTTTAACACTAAGTGTCTGACATTGGAAGTACAAACTTTGAATTTTAGTTATTTGAGCTTCGTACTAGTAATTGTGTTGTAAATAACTCATGTGTCACTAATTAATAAAATATAAACTATGAACACATGTTTCATAGATATTTTTCATTAATAATTATGCATGAAGAGAGATGCATAAATAGGGTAACTTGACATTTAATGGTAATACAATGTCAGAATTGTAAACTAAAGAGAAAGTAGTTACTCTAGTAGTAGTATGGATGCTAGAATTATAATCCCAAATTTCAAGGTATAGCTTGAGATGCCAATCTAAATGATAGTATTTTCAATATATTTTTAAGGATTGCTTGGGTAGCTTAAACTTCACCATTACACTTAGAGTGACAAGTTTTAAAAATGTGTGCATGATTTTTAATTTTACACATAATTGCTTCATTTCTTTATTTTTTTAAATTGTAACAGTTATTAGATATGATGGTGTGTGGAATTCAAAATAAACATATGATTTTATTAAGGATAAAATTGGATATAGTGAGGTCAGTAATATTAACAAGGGACATGGATTCTACCAACTTAGTAAAGTAATTTATGGTGGTGATGATTAATAGATGGCCATCTTGCGACTTAAGTAATTTAATTATTAAATATAATCCCCAAAAAGAGAATGGCTAAGGAGATTCTAATTTTTAGATCTCAAGTGGAGGAGAGTGAATTAAATCTTCATGGAGTTGGAAAGGATTACACTTTTTATCTAATTTTATGACACCTTTTTTGAGAGTATGCTAAATTATCCAATTTTTAGGTGTTTTTGGGTTGTATCATGTCTATTACAATGCCCACTATAAATTCCTCCATGCGCTAGTTCAATAAGAGAAGTAACTTCATCATGAGTAACATAATGAAACAATGTACCTTTAACATTATGATAATAAAGGATGTTATATATAAGTAAATATTTTTAAGCTTGCTTAGGAAGTCTATTATTTTCCCAAGATTTATCCTTTGGAAGGTAAGCATGATATTCAATGAATTATATTATGTCTTTGTATAATGAGTTTTATTGAGTTGTGACTACCTTGATGTGGAAAATGAGATAATCATCCTTAGATTTGAGATTAGATGGATATTTACTATTATGGATGAGGAACTGTGAATCATTTAGTACCTAATGAGTTTTAAAAATAGAGGTTGATGAATCAATATAATCATCTATAGCATTTTGTTCTCATGGGATTTATTCAATTATGAAATACACAAACTCTTTAGCAAGAGTGGAAATAATTTGATGATATGCAATAAGATTTTCACTTTTGCATTGATATTCACCACTAAATTGAGGACATATAAGTTTTGAATATCCTAAGGAATTTAAGTAAATGATATCTGAATCTATGGTTTTTTTCAGCCCAAGGATGATAGCTTCATATTCAACCATGTTTTTAGTGACCTAAAAGTTTAATCTAAAATCTAGATGAGTAATTTTTCCATAAGGGTCAGTTATGACACAATCTACCCAAGATCTTTGAAGGCACTTGGATACATCAAAGTGAAGTGTCAAAGTTTCCTTGTACATATATATTATAACCTTAAGTAATCATTTTATAATATATTTGGATTTAAGTTTGGAGACTATAATTTATGGTTCTTCAAGGGAGTGTGCTTTGAGATTAGCCATCAAATTATGGAATTAGTATTTGAGAGAAAAAAATTGGTTAATAACTTAAATGAAGAGGATATATTTATCAAAAAGAGTTTCCTAAAGGTGATTTTTAGTTGGGATAGGACAATGGCAAGTTGATCAATGATCACTTGGCCTTTGACTAATTTTTGGGTAATAATTATTAAGTCAAACTCCATTAGAAGTACCATCCATTTTCCAATTTGGTATTTAAGAAATAAAGACTTAAGGAAGAAATGATGAAATGGATCATAATGTAAAATGATATAAGTGGTATAATAAAGCATATAATGTTGAATATTTTTGGTTTTGATGTAGATGTAAAGACAATCAAGTTACACTTTTTTGTAATGGGTCTTATAATCTATCAATCCATGAATAATGTAATAAATAACATAATATTTTCTAGATTCATATTTTTGTGCAAGCATTTCCTCAACTGACATGGGGGTAGATGAGTATACATGATGAATGGATGATAATTATAAGCTAGTCAAAGAGTAGGTGGATGAAGTAATGATTCTATCAAGTTGTTGAAATGTTTTTGACATGCATTAGTCCATTAAAGAGCAACACCTTCCTTAAGTATGGATTTTAATGAGTATATATGGTAAGCCATCTCAAGTACAAATATTTCCTAAAGATTCCCAAGATAAGTATGAATATCATGAATATATCAATGAATGATCATGTTAGCAATAGCATTGATTTTAGTGAGATCTACATCAATCCATAGTAATAAAACTATGAACCCTAAGATTTTTATTTAATTGACATCAAAAACACACTTGAAGGATTAAGTCTAACTTTGTATTTGATAAGATGATCAAAGATGATAGAAAGATCATGAATATGGTTTTCATGATGTTTGGATTTTAAAACAATATCATCCACATAGGTTTTAAATATTTTATGGATGAGACATGAAATATATGGTTCATTTCATGTTAATAGGTCACTCCATCATTTTCAAGTATGAAGGTCATATTAACATAGTAATAGCCTATCCATTAGGTAGTAGATTTGGTTTTGTGTTGATCCTTAGGAGCAATGTGAATTTGTTTATATCCAAAAAACTATCCACGAGAGGAAACCTCCCATATTTGGTTATAGAATCAATAATGGCATCAATATATGGTAAAGAAAAGGTTTATTTAGGACATGCTAAGTTTATATTATGAAATTTAATACCCATGTGAATTACCATTGTAACTTTTTATGAATGGGATCAATGTTAGACACCCATTCCAAGTAATTGATTAGTTTCATGAAATTTTCATCTAAGAGGTTGATAATTTCTTTGTGACATAGGGTGGAAAACTCAAGAGGAAACTTTCATTCCTTTTAGTGCATAGGTTTCACATATAGATATGTTATGATGTTATGGATAGCTATGCTAAGGTCAATGCCGAGTATGTCTTCATATGACCAAGCAAATGCTTCATGATTTTTTGAAAAAGAGGTTATAGTTATCCTTATCATTAGGATGAAGTTACTTATAGATAATAATTTGTTTAGGAGAGGCATTTGTGACATGTTAATTTTTAAATTGTATTCAATAATCATGGAATTTTTATCTTAGAGATGATATGGATTTGAATTCAGATTAGAAATAAGATGTGTTTTTGGATCAATAATAGCAAATTAATTACTTAAGTGAGGATCCTTTTTCTAAAAAAATCCAAGATTGCGATGTTGGAAAGGAAGTTTAGGCTATAAAAATTAAAATGAATTCAACACTAAGAAACATATGTAAAGGTCCATAGTATTCAACATCTACTTAAATATACATAATTTGATTACCTTTGATGTCAAAATTAAAATGTATTTGTCTTACAACATTATATTTTGCATCTAAGGTAATATCAAGAGATGAAGTAGAAGGTAAAAAATTTGATTGTATTATACCATCCTAGCTTATACAATCTAGTATGGAGGGGTCAGGATGAATTGTATCAATCTAGATGATATGATTAATATAAACAAAAGTAATTTTGATTGTATTTGGTTGGAATATAGTTTATTAGAAGGTATGATGATGAATAAATTTTATCTATACTTGATAATGTTTAGTTGATGCAATTTGGGACTAAAGGTTAGAATGTATCAAGTTAGTTGATATATTCTAAAAGTTGAGTGATACATTAAATAATGTCATATTGGCTAATAGTGTTTTGACTATGTTGAGTTATTTGGATGGTAATGGTCCAATCAATGTCATAACATTGTGGAATATCAATATTTTCCTAAAAAACCCATGGACTGTTTACTAATGGTGGGTTGATGTGAGGGAGATAACCTTTAAGTTCTAGTTTATCTTCAAAAAAATAAGAGATGAATGAACCATATGAACATCTCAATTTAAAGCATGAATTTTATAAATGTTCATTTTATAATGCATTATGTCTAAATCCCATGTTTGGGCTAGGTCCATAATGTAATCATCATAATATAGAGAAATGTTACATGCATGAGAATATAGCTAAGCAAGTTAAGTGGATTTATTTATGGTGGAGACACCCATGTTATTGAAAGTGTGAAGGGGAATTAATAAAGGATATTAAAATATTTTGGATACCCCATACTCATTACAAATGCTTTCATTTTTTGTAAGTGAATATGTTAGAATTTCATGGGAGAGGGATTCTAGTATCATCATCATTCAAGGTAATGGTCATATCTCATGAAAGAAGAGAAGGAGGAAGACATTCTAATATATAAAGAGGTAATTTAGTATTATTATATTTTTTTTAACTCATTAGGTTTATCATCACTGTAATCTACAAGAGTGACTTGTAGTTCAAGATAAATGTTGATGAACTCAGGTAGAGGTGGAATATTAATATGAGGAATAGTGGGGATGAAATACTAAAATTTAGGATTAGGAAGTTGAATGCCCCAAGAGTTTCTATTTGCTTCATGCTTATAATTTTTATGATTATGTATGTAATTTATGCATTGGATACCATAATATGTGATAACTCTCATGAAATGAGTCCATGGATGACCTAAAAGAATGATATAAAAATTGGAATATCTAAAACCATAATATTGGTGTAGATATGTTGGGTCTAATAGTAACAAAGAGCCAAATGCAACTAAGAGGATTTTCACTAGTTTGATCAAATCCATGACAAGTCTAGTTTTATTAATATTATCTTTGGAGTATCCAAGTTGTTGGAGTAACCAAAGAGAGGTAATTTTAATGCTAGCTAATTAATCCATAAATAATTTTATTATTAAGGTATTGTTGATTCCAATCTTAACAAATAAGGGTTGGTCATTAGCTCAAAAAATAATTTCAATATTAATCATATCTTCTTCAGGAAATTATATGGAGGGTTTCATAAAGGGATAGTGTTAAGTAATAGTTTTGATATAATAAAATTCTATAAGTGAATTGCCTTATTAAGTGTAAACATGTGTTGTTGAATTCACTATATGGGGATTCTTCAATGTCTTGCAATTGTTGCATGAGAAACTTGTGATGATAAGGAGAAGTTATCATGAGTTCCATTAGAGGGATTTTTCAAAGAATGGAATTAAGTTCATCTATAAACTTCCATTTTGGTTTAGGGATAGAGCCATAATAAATTTTAGACTAATTAATATTAGTTTTTTAAATAGGAATGATGATAGGAGGATTAGAATAACTAGGTTGAGGCTCGGTTGCTAGAGTTGGTTCATCATTAGTTTGCTGATCCAAAGAAGAAATGGGATTGGATGTAGTGTAAGAATTTTTTATTTAGTAGATGGATTCTTAGGCTTGGTAACAATATCATTATGAAAAGGCTTATGATGGTAGTTTACCCTTTTCACTTTCACATATTGATAATTAGTATATAGTATTTATCATAGTTGGCATCAATAAAAAAAGCAATTTTGTACGAATGTTGTGTATTAGGATCTAATGGTAGAGAATATTTTTGAGACTTTTAATTTTTAGATTTGGATGTACAGGTTTGCATTGGGAAGTTTTAAGATATTATTTATGATGATCTTTGATCACAACATCATGGTCACAGTTTTCTCCAAACATGTGGGAAATTGTAAATTTTGGAAGGTTACGACATGTATCTTGAGAGTGATAAATGTAAGCATGGAACCAATAAAACTTATTAGGTCATCCCATGATATAATAGTATTATTAGTATTAAAAATAAATTAATGGAGATAAAAACTTCTTCATTTTCATCACACTGAAGGGAAGGTAGGAAGGAATTTAATTATCTAAGTTAGGTGCTTCTACTTTTATTTTAGGAAGCTTGGTTTGGTGATTGTTAATTATGATTGCATTAAATTTTTTGAAAAAATCCTTTTTTGGGTTTTGATAAGGTTCAAATTGATACATAAATAAACTTTATCTTTTTATTTTATTTAAATTGTCTTCTAAGGTTTGGTAAGAGAAGATCCTAACCTTGTATTAAAGATGGGATTTTAAAAGTGGTAACAAAGATTTTTAAAAGGTTATCATCACTCATGTTATGGTCCACTTTATGGGATAGATATTTCCATTATTTGATAAAAGTGTGAGTAGATTTGTTAGGAAATTGATAGCATTAAATAAATGGATAAGGCCATTTGTAAGAAGATCATTATGTTGGAATTCATTAACCAGAACACTAACTAAATCCTCTAATTATGTGATGTATTGTATATGGATATGATTATACCATTCAAGTGCATTGAAAATAAAGGTTTTTGTTATGAGCTTGGTGGTAGTGAAGTTATTATTTCAAACTCATTCCTTATAGAGATTGCCAAATATTTTAAGAAAGATAGCAAGATCTTTAGTCCCATCATATGTGTAAGTTGGAGAGATGTTTCTAATGTATATGGACACAAAGAAGGGAGATAAATATTAATTTGGAATATGTTGAAGCATTTTGTTATGCATATGAGGTTGAGGGATGATATTCCCATTGACATCCCTAAGATGAGGAGGATCAAATTATGATTGAATGGAGTCACATATACTTGACATTGGCTAGCTGTTTTCAAAATGTGGTTATGCATTTGGATCATTTGAGATATATTAGAGGCTTTCATAAGGTTCATTTGATGGACCATTTGTATAAGGATTTGAGTTTTATCTATAGGGGGATTTTGATTATAGGTATTAAGAAGGGTATTTTCAACATTAGTATTAGGATGAAAGTTCCCAACATTAGTGTTAGTTTACCTATCATAAAAAAATAAATAAGGTTATTAAAACCACCATTCTTGTTAAGAGTTTAAATGGTGATATCATCATTATTTTTAAATAATTGGGAATCATCTAGATCTTTAGCTAGGTTAAATTCAACCATATTATTTTTGATAGATCTATAGTGATTTTGGAAAAACTTGCACCTTGAAGAATTGTCTTCAATGGTGACAAGGTGAAAAGAAAGGAATAACCCATGTAGAATATAAATGGATTGAGTTTGGAAATAAATATATTAAGAGGTGACATCATTATGTTAACATATTGTAAGGTTGATAGTAAAAAATGACTAATACAAAAAATAAATGGTATTGGTTGGCTTATATAGCTGGTTTATGAGTCTAATAGAAAGGATTGTATCAAGTTATCTGATGTAATATAGGGAGAATAGGAATCACTATTGGTAGATATTTAAAACTTACTATAACAAATTTTCCAATGCAATAGTATATAAACTAAATGAAATCATATTATATCAGGTTGATCGATACAGTCAGGTAGAAGTTGAGAAAAATAAACTATGTCAAGTTGATGATGTAGTTGAGTAGAATAAGACTCAGTAAAATAGAATGTATCAAGCTAACTAATGTAGGGAAGGAAGAGAGAAATCTATAGCAATTTATTTAATATAGTTTACTATAGGATGGAAAATAATTATATTGTATCGGTCTAGTTGATGTAGTCAAAGAGACAAACACATGGAACTATATCAAATTAGTTGATGTAGTTCACACACACACACATATAATTGTAACAAGTTGGCCGGTGTAGTTTACACACACATATAATTATATCAAGATATTTGATAAAGTTATGACAAACATAAAAAAAGGGTATTTGATTGGTCAATACATTCTAAAATATAGAAGTCAATTTAAACAAAAAACTAAATCTAACTAATATTCCCAAAATAAGATCAAGGGGATGTACTAAAATTATTTTATTTATAGTGTGGGATCTCAAATATACTTGCTTATTCATTGACTAATATCAACCATATATTTTAGAGCATTAAATATAAAGTTTAAAGTGTGATTGTAGCCCACTAACCTTTATTTGATGTTATAGTGAGAGTAACTTCCCTAGGCAATACACTCCTCTTAGGTGCACCACAAAATTAAATGGATGGTTGGTTTCCTAATTCTAATAATATGGAATTATAGGCATTTCTAATATATCATAAGGTATGTGGAAAATAAACTTGGTATTTAGTGTTGTATTATGCATATTATTATTAGGGTAAACCCTTCATGCCATGATGTTTATAAATAAAACACCACATATCCTTACATGATATTCACTAAGTAGTTTAAAAACTACAAAAACATAGTTTCTAGGGAAAACAAGGCAAAGAGAGAATAAAGTCTAAAATTCAATGTCAAAAACCAATTTGAAAGATTTAATTAATTGAAAAAACATGTAAATATAATTATATTAGGTTAGATAATACAATTGTAAACTAAATATTCTAAAATAAAATAAACATAATTTTATTGGATTAGATGACCTAGTTTTCAAACATATAATATAAATATATCAGGATAGTCGATGCAGTCTGTGCAAACACAAAAAAAAATCATGTTGGCTGATATTGTTTGTAGAAGGGAAAGAATTTGTATCAATATGGCCAATGTAGTTTTATAGAAAGAAAACTAAGACATAATTGTATCCTGGGTGATACATATTACTAAAGGTATGAACGTAAGGTTAATATTCATGTCAAGTTCACTAGAATGTATACACATGTTAGGATTTTCTTATAATTATCATATATGAATAGATCTAAACTTGGAGAATGTTAATCAAATATAATATGTGATACCTAATATTCAGGAAGTGACCAATAGATCCACATATCTAGAAGAGGGTTGCCTATGTCATAAATTCCAAGAGTAAAGAGTTATAAATAATAATCATATATCACAAGGAAATAGATTTAAATATACTTTTATGATAGTAAATTATTTCTAAGTAATGTAAATTAAATTGAATGGTAAGGGGTATCATGATCATAATGGGTAAGGTTTTATGGTAAAAAAATGGGGGTCTAAGCAACCTAAAATTGAATATGAAAGTCTAATAAATCCTATAGTTACACCATCTTATTCATTGTAGAGGTAACCTACACAAGGATACACAAACATTCATTAACTAAGAAGCAAACATCTAATATACTAAGTAAATAAAGGAAAGAGTATAAAGTTATAAATACTCATCTTGGAATGGACATGTCGAGCATCAATCTCATACTTAGACAATGGTGTTTTGAAAGAGATTTTTGTGGTTGTGAATACGTAAAATGGTTGGTAGATGTATATTATAATTATATATTATATCACCTCATTCTTTTACACTTGGAAAACTTAGACCTTAGGTTTTGCTCTCAATTCTTGACCTTTCCCACTTTTGCAAGTCTCATGTCTGCTCTATCTTATGCCCCTTGGCATAGATTTATTAATTTGACTAGTCTTATGTTGATGATACAAGCCTTATATCATTCCTAGAATACTTAAAATGTACTTATGTTCTACCTCTACCAGTTCTAAGCATATACCTACTTTCCTACTCCCTAAACACTAACATCTAAGATAGATACTAGCATTGATGTTAGTGTCTTAACCTAGCACAAGTGTCTAATGACCTAAAGTCATCTATTTTACAAATGGAATGTATCCTAATTTTTGGGATAAGTGATTTAATTTGAGTTTATTATTCAAAGGGATTGATATAAATATAAGGTTAACCCTCATTCATTCTTCACCTATAAAATCTAGAAAAATACCAAAGAGACCAAGGCAACATATCAAAAGCACACTGTAAAGCATTATATTGAATAAAGCTTCCCTATTTCCACACCAGTCATAGGTTTAGCACATATACAGGTTAGAAGTAATAAACGATCAGCCCCAAAGTATGATTTACCAAATTATAAGTTATGTCACTATTGTACTTACTTTACACACAATCCAACATGTAGGGATGAATACATGAGTCTAAGGCCCTCTTCTGGAGTATTAGATATATAGATAGAACCCATTGAGAGATGGTTCTTTGGGGATAACTTAATTTTGTGTGCCCACTAACCCATTTTTCCCCAAGGTCACCATGAAGATGAATAACTAGTGTTTTACAAATTCATGAGTGATAGTTCCTGACCTAGATATGAATGCACCAAAGCAAAGGAAAAATCAACACCATAAGAATTAAATTTGTTTCATCCTTTTTTATTATGTATTTCACATATGGCACTTATGTTTAACCTATATAGTAGTGTCGATGCAACTATCCTAGGCTAAAATTAGTGTTCAAAGTGCCAGAAGTGTCAAATCCATAATTTGACAACTATTATAGAACCATCTCCCAACCTATTTCATACATGTTTTAGATATACCATTATGTTAGCATCATAACTATTTAATTATATTAATTATTTATTATTTCCATACATATATTGTTTTTTCTTTCTATATTTATCCTATACTCAACATAATAAATTCAGTATATGTTTATATTTGAGTTTATCACCCATGTGCATTGTCATTTTTATATTCTTAACCATTTTATACCACAAAAGGATAGGATAATCCATTTTATCCATTTTGGGTTTAAACATTTGAAAACCCAATCCATGTGAATTAAAAAAAAAACTAATATGGATTTCCAAGCCTCCTGGAATTTTAGCTAGTTATGATGTATTTTTAGATCTAAAACTTTACCTAGGGTTTTACCCTCTCTAGTCACAACAGATTCATGTGATTATGATTTCAAGTTGATTCATACTTTTTTTCACATTTATACCTCCAAATAGATACATTTCAAAATTCCTAAGAGGTATCTTCTAAACATATTGTTATATGCAAAAACCTCTTTTTGTTCACAAAAGTTTGTTAGATATTTTTCAATTTTTGTAATGTAATATTTTTAGTAAATATTGGTATACAAGTCAAATGATTTAATTATGTTGAAATTAGATTATATGTTTCATCAAAAATCAGACTTTGTTCAAAAAAATATCTCATATTTTCAAAACACTCAACCGATAGTTTTAAATTGTTATATCCTTATCATGTTTGATTGTTCCCTAGAATTTACAAGCCTTTATTATTTTATTCTCATATCAATTTTTAGAAAATTTAAAATGAATAAAAATTATCCTCTTTCTCCTCTTAACCCTGATAAGGGTGATAGTTTTCATCCCTCTAATTAGATCTAGGCTATCACTTATCCAAGGATTAAGGTGGCCTACCCTATAGTTTCATTTGAAGATATTCAATATAAAATACCTAGGGTTTATGTTTTTGAAGTCCTAAAATACAAAATCATGAATATTATAAAGTTAATAAAAGAGTTACAATATCATATTACACTCTTACAGAATCCAACACATGGTAGTGTTAATTGTGCATTTGCATTCTCATCTACCATTATTATGCCAAACAAGATTTCACATACAAATGAAAAGATAAAGTAGAATATATTTTAAAAAAGTGGTTCCAAAAGTAACCAAAATGATACTAAGAGACCAAGTTAAATCCCAACAGAACTTCTTTAAAACAAAGTGATCAAATTACCTCCTATACAACTTATATGAAGATCCAAATAATATTGTCCATATAATAGAATGCATGGGCATCATACATATCATTGGTTTTCATTAAAGAACCAAATAATACAAAGTCATAAACATATTGGAGATCATATCATTAATACATATACCAAGAAAACCCCTCACATTATGAATACTAATCCTAAAGTGCTAGTGCCAAAAATAGAAAATATGGGTACCAAGGGAAAATTTAGAGCAAAAACACTTGAAAATACAAAACTTAGAGAAATAAAAGGTTCAAAAAGAGAAATCAAATCAAGAAAAGGATACAAATTTACCTCTCAATAATGATACTAAGTTTTCCAAATATTATAATTTTGAAATGAAATATTTACAAAAATTTGGTTATCAGAGTCAAGGATTAGGAAATTTTCCCAAGGCATCACTCATCTCATTTCCACATATGATCAGAATGACCAACAAGGCTTGGTATATATTGTAAATACTAATTAAAATCATTAAAATATACATTTTATCAATACAAAAGAGTTATAAATTCATTAAAAGGATGATTCAAAATAAAAACACTTACAAATGCAATAATTAGAGTAAGAATAAAAGTTTCCAACTCAAACTCAAGAAAAGAAAACAAGCATTCTTAAAAGAGGGTTTCTAAAAAAAGAGGCCAAAAATCAAGAGATACATGAAAAATACAATGTTCTAAACATGATACAAAAGTAACAAGGACATAAAGATCAAAAATTACCTAAAAAGGGTAACGTAAAATGTGTGCCTTCGTATGAAGAAATTGCCAATCATTCCTCAAACCACAAAATCATTTAACCTTGTATAAATGTAAATAAATGTCAAAATATAATTCTTGACCCAACTTATGAATTCAATATATGTACCTATAAATTATTTAAATCTCTGGGATATGGTAGTGAACATGTATATAAAGCTACTATATGTTGGCATCCTAGGTTGCACCCTAGCTTAGAAGGGGATTGTTTAGGTCCTCTTTCTCAAACCTAGTCCAACATGGGAATGACCCTATGATATGGGTCACCTAATATTGGGTTATACCTATAAATAATTCCAACTTCCTTTTGGGTCTATCACCTAAACTAAACCTAAACTAGCTTCTTGTTGGGAAAAGGGGAGAGAGATTAATAATTATTCATGAACTCATATAAAAAGGAGGTGATGCACCAAATTTTTTGATCCTTATACATGAACAAGACACAATATAGGATGAATTCAAGACTAATAAACATCACTTAATTCACTCTTTGATCAGATTCCACATAATTATCTCATAAAAAGGCATGGATTAGCTATTGACCTAATATAGCAAGGCAATTTTCCACTTCCAAACTGACCAACAGAATATATATACACTTATAATTACCTATGATAAATAATAAAACATTTCATGAAGTTGATAAAACTTAGATAGAGGAAATGTAAACATACATTCACTTAACCACATTAATGAAGTCATAAGACACACTTTAACTCAATTCACAAATGGAGAAATTCAGTCTTCTATTGCATCAAATAGGTGTTATAGTTCAAATCTATGTAGAGTCTATTCATGTCAAAGAGAGGGATACTTTTCAAGGCTTATAAGCTTGTATTTATAGAAGAATGGGATTAGAAAGATGGGGATCATTCATAGAAGGATGGAGAAGGGATCATAATGACCAAGATTTCCAATCATTCTAACATTGATGCCATTAGAAAATATCATAATGCCTAAGATTACTTATGGAAGGTGGCCATAACAATGATATCAACCTCTTTAAATATATTTCTAGCCTACATTGATATTCTTTATGGTTACAATGATGGGATCAAGTCAATTTCAATTTAAATTCTAATGTTGATGTAGTTATAATAGCTAGATCAATCTATTATGATCTTATTCTGATGTTGATTTCTCATTATTGGTTTGTTTATGGTGTGTAATAATGGAGAAAAGGTTCATAATGATGTTGCTAGCTTTGGTGATGAACCTGTCAAAACTAAAGTTTTTGCCTCTATGGCCTCCATTTAAAATATTTGATCCAGTTCAATCTCAACTATATTTGATCTCTATTTAAAGTCTCAAGGATTTGACTTTTGATATTGACCCTTGATCTTGATTTGGGTTTCTAAAAATGTGCCACCTGATAGCTCTTCATTCATTCTTAGGATTTTTTTGTTAGCTTCATCTACCCCTATGCTTGTGCCACATGGTGAACTTGCATTCATCCTAAGCTCATTGACTTCTTGACCTCATGTGCATTATCGATCTCCCATTATACAAATTAAACACATACTATTGATTTACTTGATAGTTTTTGTAGTCATGACACTTGGTAGCTTCTCATTCATTCTCAAGATTCGTTGACCAGTTAACTCTTGGCTCATCATTGATTTGCTTTGGTATGATGGATCATGCACCATTGATTACTTTGGGCCCACTATCTTTTTCGGTCATCATGTAATGCTAGATATTCATATAGGAACCCAAGATCTTTCCACTTATCAATTGCACATTCATCTTAGGTCCATTGACCTTTTGACTTGATGCTCACCATTAGATCTTAGGTATATGATCAAATACACTCTATTAGATCTTCTAGACCCACTAACATCACTGATCACCCAATCTCCATTATATTTAATATTAGCTTCCATGATTTCAATACTTTTCATCTACATATTCATCTTTGGAACATTTGAATTCAAACAGCTATTTTCCATGGCTTTAGCTTGATGTCCCCATGCACATCCCAGACTACTTATTTAACTTTAAAGTTTTATATCTTGAGATAAAAGATTCATTAGGATATGAAATTTATAGAGGATGATCTAGGTATGAAATACATCATTTCCATGTAATCTTTTGGCCTGAGTGGCTTTCTAAGTGAATTTATTAAATGCACAACCAACTTGTTTTGTTTATTTGAGCATGATGTTTAATGATAGTTTGGTTGTCTAAGATCAACAAATTCACACTTTAAGCTTGCTTAAAGTTCAAAATATTGAAAATTATAAGTTATATTCTCTTAAAATATTTTTATTCTTTCCACCATTGAATCACCCTTCAATCAGGACCTTGCTTAGCTTCTTATTCTAGATTAGGCAAATTTTGATATGTAGGCCAAATTTGACCAACATCTTTGACAACTCAGCTGGGAAGCATGCCTACTATGCTTGAGAACTAAAACCATTTACATGACTCTTGGACTCATGAATAATGATAAATTTGATCTATGACTATAACAACCCTCTAACTTGTAAATATAATAGCTTCCACCAAAATAGATAAGGAAACATAGAAAATAAGGAAACTAACTAAACAAAGCAAAAATAAACAAACAAAAAAAGGAGTTAGGGTAGTACTTGGAGGGAAAAAATAAGCAAAACTAATTTAACTAACCATGATAGGGCATGATCCACTTGGATCAAAAGGGAAATTCATGAACTCATGCATTTAAAAATATGGTACAAGTTGTAAAGCAGGATGCTTATTGAACATGACCTTTGATGAGGCACTTTTCTTGCCTACTAACTCTCTTATCATATTATCAAGTGAGTTATCAACAAAAATAAACTCATCTTGCACTTCAGGATATTTTTCATATAGCTTGTCAACTACAACCTTGTTAAGTGATGCCTTATTTATGCATTGATCTAGAGTGAACTCATCCTTCTTTCTATCTAATTCAAGTTTATCAATATCTTCAAGGATATTTGAATAGTCAACTAAATTTGTATCATGAAAATGAATGAGTGACTCTTGATCAAACTTCTCATAAACATGTTCTTCAATGGGTAACATATCCCTATAAATCTCTCCAATCTCTTGTACAGATTCAAGGTATAGCTACCAATCATTATCTTGTTCTTCGTTTTGATCAACCTGAATAGGATCAATTTAAAAGGTATCTTGATCCTTCTCAATAGGAGATGTATCAAACTCATTCATGACTTTAACTTGTACTAATATCTTTTAGATCTATTCCACATCAAGACCATCCCTCTCAAGAAAATTTGAGATATCTTCTTCAAGATCAAATACAACCTCATTCTCAACCCATTCCTCAAGTGAAGTACCAATGATAAACTCTTCTTCATACACACTTGAGACATCTTCTTCACACCCTTCAAGAACTTGACTCACAACTATAACCTATTTCGTTATTCTCCATAGAATAGGCTCCTATTGAAGAAGGGAGATTATGAGAGGGTGATGATATTAATTTGATTGAGAGGGGGTATGAATCATGGAATGTTGATAATGACTATAATTTGGGATATTGAGGGAAAATAGAATCATCTAGGGAGTCTTGAAGAGGAGGGAAAGATAAACTCTTAGAGACCTCTACATTTTGTTCCTTCCACTTGGTCATCATCTCATCAAAGTTTAAAACCTCTTTATCCTCATAAGCATCTTGAGTTTGAGGGATGATCAAGGAATAAATGGAACTATAAAAAGGCTTAGTCCTTTGAATAGATTCTTGAATAGGCATATGAGTCTATTCTTGACTCCAACTAGGAAGCTCCTTTGGCTCAAATTGAGTATGGTTAAGAACTTCATGAGAATGATGAAAACAAGAATGTTGGTAGGGAATACAATAGAGTTCTTGAGATAAGTGGTTCAATCCACCTTTCTTCCTCTTCCAATCTTCCATCTTCTCCAATATAAGATTTCACAACTCATTCCTCTCCTCTAGATCATTGGACTCATTTAGAAATAACCCATTCACTTCCTCATACTAAGAATTTAAAAAAAAAATTCTTGCATATGATATTAATTAAAGATCTATTTCATCCATTCTATCTTAGAGACAATCATGCTCATATATAACATCATAGCCATATGGGGAAGGTGAAATCTAGTCTTGAGACTAGTATGGTTCATAAGGGGAATAAGAGTCATATTCTTGACAATAAGGAGCATAAGAAACCTAATAAGGAACAACATATCTTGGATAATACTTATAATAAGGTTGATTAGGCTCATAATGAAGCTCATATGTATCATAATAAGACTGGTATAATCCATCATAGGAATTATAAGGAAGTATATCATAGTTTTCCTCATAATTGGCCATGAAAACAATGTCAAGATAGTGTAATAAAATTAGACTTAATTGGAAACTATGTTTGGAATATTATAATTAATTTATTGAGCATGAAATCACCAAATACTTCATGAATAACACTTCTATAACTACAATTTTTCCAACACCAACTCCAATGGGTCCCACTAGGCATGCCAAAATTGCTAGCATCCTAGGTTGCACCCTGGCTAAGAAGGGGATTGTTTGGGTCCTCTTTCTCAAACTTAGTCCAACATGGGAATGACCCTAGGTTTTGGGTCACCTAATCTTGGGTCAGACCTTTAGAGAAGGCCAACTTCCTTTTGGGTCTATCACCTATACTAAACCTAAACTAGCTTCTTGCTGGGAAAAGGGGAGAGAGATTAACAATATTTCATGAAAGCATATAAAAATGAGGTGATGCACCAAATGTTTTGATCATTATACTTTCATAGGACACACTATAAGATTCATTCAATACTAATAAACATCACTTAATTCACTCTTTGATTAGATTCCACATAAGTATTTCATAAAAAGGCATGGACTAGTTATTGACCTGGTATGGAAGGGTAGTTTTCCACTTCCAAACTAACCAACAGACTATATATGCACTTACAATGACCTATGAGAACTAAAAAAACACTACATGAAGCTGATAAAACTCAAACATAGACAATAAAAACATACATTCACTTAACCACATCAATGAAGTCATAAGACACACTTTAGCTCAACTCTTAAATGGAGGAATCTAGTCTTCTATTGGATCAAATAGGTGTTATATTATAAATATTGGTAGAGTCTAGTCATGCCAAAGAGAGGGATCCTTGTCAAGGCTTAGATTCCTATATTTATAGCATAATGTGATGAGAGAGATAAGGATCATGCATAGAACAATGGAGAAAAGAGCATAATGACCAAGAGTTATAATCATTCTAACATTGATAGCATTAGAAAATATCATAATGCCTAAGATTACTTCTAAAAGGTAGAAATAACAACCATATCAATCTCTTTCAATCTATATCTAGCATGAATTAATGCTCCTTATAATTAAAATGGAGGGATAAAGTCATTTTCAAGCTAAATTCCAATGTCAATACATTTGAATCAATTTGTTATGATCTTGTTCCTTCATTGATTTCTCTTTATTGGTTCATTTGTGGCATGTAAGAATGGAGAAAAGGGTCATAATCATGTTGTTGGTTTTGGTTATTAACCCATAAAAACTAACGTGTGTGCCTCCATGGCCTCCCTTTGAAATATTTTCTCTAGTTTGACCTTAACCATATTTGATAGTTATTTAAATTCTCAAGGCTTCGACTTTTGATATTAGCCCTTGATCTTGATCTAGGTTTCTAAAAATGTGCCACCTGGTATCTCTTCATTTGTTTTCAATATTATATTGTTAGCTTCATCTTCCCCTATGCTTACACCACATGACAACCTCATATTCATCCCAAGCTTGTTGACTTCTTAACCTCACATACACCATCAATCTCTTATTTTATGGATTTAATGCACACCATTGATTTACTTGATAGTTTCTATGGTCATGACACTTGGTAGCTTCTCATTCATTCCTAAGATTCATTGACTAGTTGACTCTTCACTCGTCATTGATCTGCTTTGGTATAATAGATCATACACCATTGATCAACTTGGGACCACTAGATTTTTCATTTGTTATGTGTTGTTAAATATTCATATGGGGACTTGAGATCTTTCCACTTGTCATTCATGAATTCATCCTAGGTCTTCTAACCTTTTGACTTGATGCTCACCATTAGATCTTAAATGCATGATCAAATATGCTCAATTAGATATTTTAGACCCATTGACATCACTAATCACCCACTCATCATTAGATTTGATCTTAGATTCAATGATTTGGACACTTGTTAGTTGTGCATTTATCTTTAGAACATTTTAATTCAAATGGCTATTTCTTATGGATTTAACTTGACATACCCATGCACATCTCACATTACTTGTTAAGATTTCAAGCTTTATATCTTGATATACAAGATTCATCAAGATATGAAAATTGTAGAGGATGATCTAGGCATGAAATACATCATGTCCATGCAATCTTTTGGCTTGAAAGGCTTTTCAAGTGAATTTATTAAATGCATGATCAACTTGCTCTATTCACTTATGCATGATCAACTTTCTCTATTCATTTATGCATGATTTTTGATGATGGTTTGGTTGTCAAAGATCAACAAATTCACACTTTAAGCTTACTTAAAGTGTTTTAAAATATTATAAATGAAAGTGATCTTATCCTAGAATTTGTCTACTCTTTCCATCATTGGATTACCCTTCAATCAGGACCCTACTTAGCTTCTTATTCTAGATTAGGCAAATTTTGGTATGTAGGCCAAATTTGGCCAACACTATATTCAATCAATGTGCTAGATATTTATAATGGAATATCACACTCAGATCCAAATCAAGATCTATTATTCTATATATTAGTCCATTTTTGGCAAAATATAATTCAAAATTTGTCAAACCTTGGTTACTATCAATGATTAAAAACATATCTAAGTCAAAGGTACAAACACAAACTTACCAAAAGAGCTTGATACACCTAATTTTACTATGCAAACATATGGCACATCTAGTTCATGAAAAGTTATACACTTAATACCCCTTGAGGATTCTTATCCATTATATGGGATCATAGGGCAGTCTCTTCTAACATTCCAAAAATACCAAAAAAATCAAAATATTCAAAAATTAAAAAACACTTTCAACACCTACAAGTTATATTAGTTGCTTGGCATTTATGTATTAGTTCCATGTTGATGAATGGCATACTCATTTGCTCTTACATATACATGTGTGTCACACTTTTATTTTAGTGTGATACCAACATACACAAACACATGATCTACTCCTATTTATAGATGTTGGGATTTCCCTATACTCATGTCATATGGACATTGGGAGCATCCACTTCTTTAGTCTTGATACACATAGGTTATATGATTTGATGGTCACTCTACATTATCATTTTTTAGCTTACATATATACTTACACATGCCTTTATCCATGAATATATATTATATAGGGTACTTGATATGCTATACACTTGAAAAAAATTCATAACAAATTGGATCCATGGACTACTATGAAATGTTTATTTTTGTTTCTTATACTTTAATTTTTGCACTTCCTTCAGTGTCTTACCTTTGATATTGTATGCCTTATTTAAGCATTTAAATATGCTCCTTTGATTATGGTGCCTATACTTATGTACGATTTCATTGACATTTATATATGTCACTGTTTATTTTATGTACATATGAATATGTCATACTTAGTTTTGTGGACATTTTACTAAGTCATGTCCATTCAATTGTGTGGAATTTGAACATGCCCCTTATTTGTGGTCTCCTTGGACCATTGCCTTTTAACTTGCTATTGAGTGCTCTTGTGTGTGTACTTATTTATTTGTTGAGATTATATTGTTACTATCTACACATTGCCATGATCTTTGTTATGCATATTAGGCCTTCTTGTGATCACTTTTTTTTTATGCACTTCAACACTACATCTACCTATACATTTTCCTTCTATACGTTACATGGTTACATTCATAGATTATGCAGTTGTCTTATCCTTTTGAGGTGAGGTAAATACTAGTTCCTATATTTTCCTCACCTCAAATGGGGTCATATTAGTGGAGGCATGTCATAAAGTCATGTTATCCACACTTGGCACAATTTTCAAATTTAGTTGTGGCATGCTTTGGAAGCATATTCTCCACACTCATTTAGTATATAATACTTACATCAATTTTTAGATTTAGTAGGGGCATGTCATATAGGCATGGCTTCCACATATTCATAATTTTTAGATTCAGTTGGGTCATGCTTTGTAAGCATGTTCTTCACACTTATTCATATTTGGTATAGTTCTCAAATTCAGTGGGGGCATGCTTTGGAAGCATGTTCTTCATACCTTTTCAGTATTTAACATCTCTAGATTATAGTGAAGTCATTTTTTGGAAACATTTTATCCATATTGGTACTTATATCAATTTTTATATTTATCCATATATATTAAGGGCATGCTTTGGAATCATGTTCTCCACACTTACATAATTTTTCAAATTGGACAAATCACATAGTTATATGATTCAAATTCATAGTTGTGGAATGGTTCTATAAATTGGTACCATTTTTATACATATTTTTAACATGAGACATATCTAAGGTGCATATGCTATACAATGTGGACCTAATATTTCAAAATATAAATTAGTTTTAGATTTCTAAACTCTTTTATGGACTATTACCACATCACAAAAAAATTTGTACTGATACCCATGGAATTTTTTGGACATTATTGAACCAATCTACTTCAACATTTGGTTTAATTTTTGGTATGGTTTATGTCATTAAATCACTCAATCTTATAATTTTTTGAGTTAGACTTGATTGTATCATCTAGCCTCATCAGGTTATAAGTATCATTGGGTTGCAAAGTTGAGCTAATCTCAATTACCAGGTGTCAACTCACCTTTTGTCCAAGGTTGGGGGCATGTTCTTCTCTCTCTCTCTCTCTCTCTCTCTCTCTCTCTCTCTCTCTCTCTCTCTCTCTCTCTCTCTCTCTCTCTCTCTCTCTCTCTCTCTCTCTCTCTCTCTCTCTCTCTCTCTCTCTCTCTCTCTCTCTCTCTCTCTCTCTCTCTCTCTCTCTCTCTCTCTCTCTCTGTCTGTGTGTGTGTGTGTGTGTGTGCGTGCATGCGCACACACTTTAAATATATATATATATATATATATATATATATATATATATATATATATATATATATATATATATATATATATTTGTGTTATTCTTAATTTCAAATCCTTATAATGATACAACTTTTTAAAATCAACTTTCCAATAGGCAAGGTGGTTACATTGACACACAAATGTATTCCTAAACCTTGATCTTTCAATTTAAATATTTTCAAGTAATTTAAATTCTAGATTATATTCATTGATTATATAATGTAGCATGCCCTTGGTTAAAGTTCAATCACCAACAAAGCATTTAATTTGGGCACACACAAAGATAATGTCTTATATACACACCCAAGTATGTATTCATTTCCTTTAAACTATAAATTTCATTAAATGTAGATGATATTTATGGATTATATATGACTTTGGTCTTGTACGCTTGTAAAACTCAAACCTTGGCTATTCCTCTCAATTCTAATCCTTTTTCACTTCTATAGGTCTTGCATCTGCTCTATCTTGTACCCCTTTTCATATATCTCTTAGTCTTACCAGTCTTATGTTCATGACTCGAGCCTTATATCTTACCCCTAATACTTAAAATGTACTTATCTTCCACCTCTACAAGTTTTGATCATACCTACTTTCCTACTCCCTTGACACTAATGTGCATGATAGACACTAGCATTGACATTAATGTCTTGACCCAACACAAGTTTTTAGTGCCCTAAAGTCATATATTTTGCACATGAAACATATCATAATGGTCATCCTAAGTGATTTAATGCGATTTTCTTATCCAAAGATATTGATATAAATATAAGATCAACCATCATTCATTCCTCACCTAAAAGACATAGCAAAAGACCAAGGCAACTTATCAAAATCACTCTATCAATCAGTTAATCAAACAAAGCTTCCTTATTTCCCCACCTATCATAGGTACATCACATATATAGGTCTAAATTTACACATAATCATCCCAAGATCCTAATTTTCCAAGTTACAAGCTAGGTCATTATTGTACTTGATTTTTACACATTATATGATTTGCACACAAGCCAACATAGGGGATAACTACATGAGTCTAAGGTCATGTTTTTGAGTATTGGCTATGTAGGTAGCACCCTCTTATATAGAGGTATTTTGGGTCAACTCAACACCATGTGTCCACTAAACCATTTTTTTACAAGTTCATCATGAAGGTGAAGAACTAGGTTTTTGAAAATTTATGAGAAGTGAGTGTCCATAACCTAAATCTGAATGCATCAAAGCTAAGGTGAAATCAAACCCATAATAATATAGGTGATCACATCATTTTAAAATAGGCATTCCATTTATTAAAATTATGTCAAACCTAGATAGTAGTGTTGATGCAACCATTCCAACCTAACATTAGTGTCTAAAGTGTCAGATGCTTCAGATCTAAAATTTGATGACTATTTTAAAACTCTCTCCTAGCCTATTTCCTATTAATTCTCAATCCATCATTATGTTATCATCACAGCCAGCTAAGTATATTACTTATTTATCACTTCCATCCATATATTATTTTTACTTTATATATTTAGCCTATACTCATCATAATAAATTTAGTGTATTCTTATATTTGAGTTTAGCAACCAATTAGATTATTGAAGATCTAATTATAACCCTTATGAATTTTAATTTATATATTCTTAACCATTTTATACCAAAAAATAATAATTCAATCCATCTTATCCATTTGAGGGTTAAAAATTAGAATACCTAAGAATACTCCCAATGACTTCTCATATAGGAGCTCCAAGACTTCCATAAGACAAGCTTCTTCAAGATAGGGTTCTAGACCTAATTCTTCATAATGTGACTTAGGGAAAAAGTGTGAATGAAATCATAGTGAATAGAGTGTATATGATATGAGTGGAATTAAATTTGACCCCTATATATAGTTTTCCAATACCTAAAACCAACCATAAATACTAAGTTGATAGTATCATCTAGACTAATAAGTTGAAAGGCAATAGCATCAGACAAGCCAAAATAATATGAATGTCATAAAATAATTGCATAAATACATTGATCTATTTTATCTAGTACACAAATTAAAAGGGAATATAATATATGGTATTGACTTGGGTGATGTTGTATGATATAAGGAAACTAACATAGATGAACATGATAGGAATGAAGGAGGTAATTAGTAATACAAATTTGAATAAGCTAAATTGGTAGTAGGTATGATATTATCATGATATATAATATAAACATCTCTTTCAAATAACTACAAGCCTTCCCACCCCTTTCCTAGTGCACCTTTTAAGGTGTGAACTCAATGAGATTAATGCTTGACAAGTCACTACAAGATAAAACATCAATAAATGATAAACTGAAAAGTATTATGTATATATAGGACACTTTACACCATACCTTCAACACATTATACTATTTTAATTGGGATATGGTCATGAACCTATATTTATATGTCATTTGATTACCTAATCAGATCTAAAGAAGACAAAATTATTATTTTATAAGATATTTAACATTAATAGATTTTTATATTTTTTATATAAGTTAAGAGGACATGTAATTTTTAAAAAAGAATTATCAAATTAAAGTGGACAAGATAAGTTATGGGAAAGTTTTTAAATAAATATATGATCATATTGAAATAAAAGTGAGTATATGGAAGAATTGAGAATAAATGAAAATAGGCTAGGGTTATGGTTTTTTTAGTTATAGGGCAGGGTGTTGGGATCTTTGTGTCTTCTAATTAGATACTTGATTTAAATAATCATGAGCTTATAATGGAAATATAAAAGGAGAAGATGGTTGAAATTTTATCCCTGGGTTCTGTTCATATAAGGCACTCTCATAAATTAATCTTGATATGGTTGTGGTAATAGACTTAAGGAAGTAAAAAATAATTTATCAATTTTCTATCAACAAATTTTATCTTTCCTTGAATATTACATTCAATTTGATAGATAGTTTATAAGTTTTTTGAAATAGATAATGGAATAGATAGCTAATTTATATTTTCATGATGATTTTTCCAAATATTATCTAATGGAATTATGCATCTCATTTATGATTGATCAAGCTATTATAAAAAAATTAGGGGTCTATTCTCAAAATTATATTTGATTGGTGACATTGGTGACATTTCTCATATTATTTCATGTGATTAAATGTCTCATCTTTGAGAATATATCCATCATTATAAATATGGAATCATTTTCCTCTTTGTGTATTCAGATACCCTAAAACATATTCCATGCTAATATCATACCATGGTTGATATGGTATAGATAGTGGTTTTTATAACCATGTGTTATGACTCCTCACATTCACCATCTAAAAAACTTGGAATATTCACACATATTCACACCCATCCTTAGAAAATAGTAGCCTTAAACCAAAGGCATCAATGTTTTGTCATAACTAAAATGTTTGTCCATTCCTCCACTATGACTTTCCTTTATCATATTATTATGAATTAATCATATGGGTATCCATAATTGCAATCCTTTGAACAATATCTCATCTTATATGAAGTAATCCAATCAAGATTTCCTATCCACACTTGTTGGTTTTTCTCACACTATTCATGCATCAATAAAACATTCATCCTCTCCATACATATCTTTCATAGATTTAAATTCAAGGACTTATATTCTCATATTTTTATTATTATTATTTCTCTCTATATTAACATGTCTACAGGAACTCAAACCATTTATATTCTCATATTATATATTTCCCACTCATTTGCTTCAATAAAACTATTTATCTCTATAGGAACTCAAACCATTTCACATGTCACTAATTTAGCTTTCCTTATTTGTTAATGAACTATAGCACATGATGGTCCATATATATGACAAAATAATAAAATAAAAGATATTGCATCCATTTATTTATCACTTACATAATGGTCTAGAACTCATGGTCATATATCGAATACTTATATTTGGATCTATTTATCTTCTCACTGAAATATGTAACAGACCTTCCTTCTTAGATTAATACTAATCCAACCACTACAATACTCACATTGTAATCCATCCAAAAATAATTAAATTCTACCAATGCTAATACTGTATACTCAGTCACCTTCTTCTTTAATTATTTAGAGTTGTTCTTAGATTTTTTAGTTCAAAAAAAAAATTATGATCACCTTGCAACACCTCCATGATAGTTGCATAATTGAATTTCTTGATAATTTTAGTAGAATCTTATATGTTTATGAAATATTCTTGCCTTAAAATAAATTTTTGGTAATGACTACTCAAATATTTAGTGTACTTTATCTAGGTCCATCTTCATACCTTATCATGACACAAAAAACCCCAAGTATATAATATTTTCCTTCATAAAGATACATTTATTCACATGTATTATCAACTTATATTTACACAACCTGTACATGATGCTCCTTAAATGCACCATGAGTTCCTCCTTCTTTATAAAAACAAAAATATCATCTAGGTACATAATAACATACTTTCTTAGAAATATGTCCAGCACCTCTTTCATTAATCTTATGAATGGATTAACACATTTTTCAAACTAAATGGCATCATTAACCACTCATATAACCTTCCATTCATCTTTAATTTTTTTTCCATTTGTTGCCTTCTTTGAT
This sequence comes from Torreya grandis, assembly GCA_037957365.1. NCBI lineage: Eukaryota > Viridiplantae > Streptophyta > Pinopsida > Cupressales > Taxaceae > Torreya > Torreya grandis. Next base: position 1,380,274 of record JARHVA010002931.1, on the reverse strand, counting down.
CCTCATTTGATGATACCTTCTCCTCAAATAGATCTTATATAAATATCTTACACAAATTATTAAACCCATTAGATCATCCATGTGCATAAAGTGTAACCTATACTTGATTGTGATTTTTTTGATATCCCTTGAATCTATGCACATGAACCATCTACCATCCTCAATTCGCACTAATAATATCATTATAATGCATGGATTAAAATTTCTCCATTCATTACCATATCCAATAACTCATGTAATTTCCTCTAAATGTTTTCATTATATTGAGGTATCATTTAATAAGTGAGCTTATTCAAAAAACTCACGCCTAGTAAGAAGTCCATATGATGAATGATACTTTGCATATATGGTAAAAATTTTAGAAGGTCACTCAATATAATGTCTATTATCTCATATAATATTTTATTCACTTCACATGAAACTTTCTCCTTCTATGTGTATGTATGTTATTTTTTTGGCCTGGGCATGAGCAAAAAATATGCCTTATCTTTCTTCACTTCTCACAGGAACTCCATTTTTATCACTGCCAATTTGTGCTTGCATGTGCTGTTGTTCTCTTCTCTTTCCTTGTCTCTACTCAAAATTATTTCCTTACATATTTCTCTAGGTGATTTATATTCATTATTCCATCATGAAAATATATTTTAAATTTTCCAAGGCCTCACCAAGATTAAATGTCACACACCCATCAGCATCACATCAGGCTAGATTTCATCCTAGTATCTTCTAAAGTGTAAATTTACCAAACGTTTTTTCTTTACCAACAATTGATGGTATTCATTCAACCATGAAACCTTATATGGGTTTAAATTTACAACAATTATTAGACCTAGTTTCTCCACCATCTTTTATGAAACTAAGTTGTTCATGCTACTATCTAGATTACCTTACAAGATTTACCTTCTGAATTACACATTATTTAGAATAAGCTCCTCCATTTATTTGGCTCACTATATTTTCTCTTCAAAAACTTAAATAATTTAATATTCATTACTATATATTCTTTGTTCTTTAATTTCTCCCCATATTTTCCCATTGATCCTATGTATATCTCTCTTCATTGCGCAACATTCACACCAGTCTTCATATTTTGGCTTCCTTCAATTTATGCCTATGTAAACTTACTTTCCTTGTGTCCAAATTATCCACACTTGAATCATGTCATAGGTAATCCTCTTCCCTTTCCTTAACCATGTCTTTCATGGCCTATGGATGGGAACTATCCTTCTCACATGAATCTTCAATCTCCTTCATGTGTTTCTACATGATATTATGTGTGCATTGGTCCTCACAAAAAATACTCTCTTATCTTCATGGATACAATATCTTAGCACTACCTATACTTATTTCACATAAGAATATTGCTTTTCCTCATACAAAAATATGTTATTTGTGTTATAATTTCTCTTTTTCCTTTAGCATTTATTGATAGGTTTTCTCCAATGTTTATATCTACATCATGCTAAGTTCCTCCTAAATCCTAATTTGTAACCCATTCAATTATGTTGTGACATTATCCTATTAAACCTTGTTATTAAAATCTAAAATTTATCTTTTATAATTCCTTGGTACACTCTTCAACACTTAGGTCCTTTTGCCTCAGGTTTTACAAATACATGAATAACTCCATCTGATAGTCTCATAGTATAAATATTCCTTTAAAATTTGCCACCATATGATCTCATAAAGTAATTTTATATTTTCCTCTTTATGTATAATTCCCTCCACCATAACACCACATAACACTTTAACTTGTTTATACCACCTTTACACATTATGGGACACTAATCTCCTCATACCAAAATTACTCCATATATGTGAGGAATTCAATGAGCTCTTATGGATTTAAATATCCTAAGAAACATGACACATCTAATTTCATGCCTCATATATTTTTTAATCTCTTTGGATATCTTATTATTTCCAACATCCAATCACACTTTATCTTATACATCTTCTCTCATCCTATATTCACATCAGTCATCTTTAACATTGCTTCTAATCATATCATGACAAAAAACCTAATCATATATCTTAGTTTATGGAATCAAGCCTCATCTATATGGATTTTAACATGTCCATTACCACATCCAACCTTCCATCTACACTAGTTACTATAATGCCTCTTATACCTCTTCTCAACATTCTCTCACACTTTAGTAAATTGAAGTATACTTGTTACGAGGCTCTTACTTATAATCCTATGAAATCACCACACTCACACTTTGAGGTTTGAAACCTATGATATGATAACAAACTAACATAGTCATTATTAAGGTGTTCAATTAAGAATTTCAATAGACCATAATGCTAAATAGACACTTAATACTTTGGCATAGAAAACTTTAATCGATATTATTAATGAATAGTCAATTAGTGTAAATACACTAAAAGTTAAAGTTAAAATATTAGCTCAATTATAACATTTATTTCATGCTTATTAATAAATAATATATTTATACTCTTAGACATTGTATATATTAGGGTTTTATATTTGTATCTCTCAAACTCAATAAGTGACTCTTTATTTGAAAATTTGGTAGAGTTTATATAGACTTGATTCATGTTGTTGACCCTAAGCTCTACATATCCTTATATAGTTTTGTGTATTTTGTATGCTTCTTCTCATAGCCCCTACTAACTTGAAATCTATTGTTAATGCTTGATTTTTCCCTTCTAGGATTCAAATATAAATAATGTAAATTTGGTGGTATTTTAAATACTTTTCAAGCAGTTATTTCTATATTTAAATTTGAATTTATCTATTCCTACCTTGAAATTTTCCAATATCCATTATGCCTATTGTATTCTATGGTAGCTATTCATAGTTCTATGTGGTGGTCTTATAATAATTTTGTACCACTTTTTTAGTTACTCATCCATTTATTCATTAATATTCACATTGATTTTCTTATGCCCCTTATTTATATTTATGTACTGACACTTTTGGGTGTAATGCATGCATTATCTATTGGGAGGGAGTGGTTTATTCCCTCTTACCTACATCATACAACCTTGAGAAACTATAAATGGTCATCCTTATGAAATTATGTGTAGACTAATTCCTATTTCTTTTTTCACCTTCTTTATCAATTTTATATGTGTGTTTGCCCATTTTTTAATGATGCATGTTATCTCCTACAATTGGTAATCTACACCTCTCCATTTATGTTTTGTAAAATTAGACTTATAAAAAGATTAAAATTTTCATGAGTACTATGCACCTCAATTTCTCATATACATCAAAGAAATTAAAAACTAATACCTTATTATGTGCCCAAGGGGGAGGAAATGAAAGTGCCTTGAAAATTTAATAATTCAAAAAGAGGTTTAGAGGTGCATATTTGATTTCTAACTCACTTGTATCCTAATAGAATATAAAAAAACTAATCATAGATTTAAAAAATTAGTGCACAAATGGTAGATCTATTAATATATTACCCAAAGTTATTTCTTTCAATAATACCGACTCTAAAATCCATTCTCCTAGGAGAAGTAAAGCCTCTTCTTCTATAGGAAGAACTATCAAGAAAGGAGCCATTACATTAGAATATAGGGAAATTAATCAAGGACGAGATTCTAATGATTTACCTCATACTTTTATGAATCTACCTAGAGAGAAAACTTTGAAATATTATACAAAAATATAAATTTACTCTTTATAAGGGAGGAAGATGGACACCTAGTTGAGGTACAAATAATAAAGTATAAGGCACTATAAGTTATTTCTCTATTGCCTACCAACCTACCAGATCAAAACCCAACCCATTTAATGAGTTCAAGCACATAAATTATGTCTCCATATTTAACTCCCATTTATAAAAAAAAAATTGATGATTTATGTAAATATTTTTTGTATACAAGAAATGCTTTGTCCAAATTACCTATCATAGAGGATCGTGCTCATCATCTTAGGCATACATGCAATGATGTTCAAAAATATACAGACCAGACTCTGAATTATGTAACACCTACTCTTGATAAGGTTAATATTATTCACCAATCTATAGTAGTCTTTAATGATCAACTTTCTAGTATAAATATAAAATTATATGTATTAGAAACAAGCCTAGATTAGTTAGTAGCTGAAGAAAAGAAGAAAGTAGTTAAAGTTGAAGAAATTAAAAATATTACTTATTTACCATCTTATGGAACTACTTCCATAAATTTTAGAAGTACATTCAAGCCTTCCAAGAATCCAAAATCCTCATCAACCAATTATATATAAAGAAGTTAGATACCTTTGTAGCCTTGGTATTTCAATATTGATAATATCCTAAATGTTCTTAATGATATCACTGCATGGTGTAACACCATGAGGGTTATTACTGTAACATCCAATAATGATCCTCTTACTACTACTCTCTTTTCCAAAAAATTATTTTGGGTAATTATTCAAATATGGTGGAAATCTATGAATGAACAAGAACAAGCTACTTGTGTACATAACCAAAGAGATCCTCTTATTATATTGTATCATATGTTAATAAATGAGTTTTTCCCACCGATGTAAATATAGATATAGTGAATATGAAACTTTGTAATTTGAAACAATTTGAGCAATTTACTAATCAATTTAGAGAATTGGCTTATGAGGCTAAGCATTTTAATCAAGATACTATTAAGTTTTAGAAGCTTTGACTTATAATCTAATTAACAAAGTTATTCAATATATTGACATAAAAGGCCTCACCATACAATCTATGTCTTTAGCCAATGTAATTGACTTTGCAAGACAATAAGCTATGTATCTTATCTCTGATTCTAGTTCATATCAAAAGCTTAGCAAACATTAAGCCTCTTGCATTAATCCCATTTTTCTTAAAACAATACCATTTGGCTTTCACCCTTTTATTTCATCAAAGAAACACCAAAAGAAGCATAGCTACCACATTAAATTCCAATGTCACTCATTCCCTCACCACCATTATTATGATCCTACATATAGGTATATTCACAAATTCCACACACCTCGACCACCATCCTCTAAAGTTATATGTTATAGCTACAAAAAAACCTGGTCATATTACCCCTCACTACTACTACAAAAATCATGTTGTTAAATATGTCTACTTCTCTAACACAATATAATGGTGGGATATTTTCAATGAATAAGAAGATTTATATGATAAAGAAGATATTTTTGAACCAATCCTTAAATAAATTTCTAAATAAATGTTTGAAGAATAAGAAGATAATGATTTACAAGATGAAGCTGATTTAGAATCATTAGCTCAAGAGTTAGAAAAATTATTAACTAATATGCAGTGACCATGGAAAAGGTCTAAGATTTTATGATAAAATCCATAATATGAATCATATGGCCAATGGTCTCAATCACATCAATAAGTAGACAATATCTCTACAAATAATGGGTATCAAAGACATTTAAGATCATAAAACAGAGGTAGACAACCAATATGCCAATGATGCCACCCTCCATTTAGAAGCCTGTAAATACTCCCATTCATTTTCCAAGTTATTTTTGACCAAGTGATGCCTAGATCAAAAATAAATTCACATGTAAAGATTCTCCAGCAGAGATTCAATATTCAAGGTATGATAAATATTTCAATATGCAATTTAATAATCTTGATCCATTTTTAGATTATGAAGAACAAGAAGAAAATAAATTAGAACATTTTTTTTGCATGCATTAATGAAGGAGAGTGTAACCATCCCTTTTCTCTAGAAGAAGAAGAATACCAAGAAGAAGAAAAACCTATAATCTTTCCAGAGAGAAAAAGAAAATGATATTTTTATCAGATACCAAATCCTTCAAAATACAAACTGGTATGCACCTTTGTACCTACTCCAGATGAACCTCAACCTATCTATTTAACATAATTATTGAATGGTAGGTTTGCTTAGTTTATTACTATGGCAATTAATGACAGACTAGTAGATGCCCAAGTTGATATTGGTGCATCCCTTTCATTTTCTAAGCCTCCTTTGATAAAAAAAAATTAGCAAAAACTTAGTGAATCATAGTCATACAAAAGTATGGATATCCAAGGTAATAGCTTTACTTGTAGTCTATATAAACACCAATAACCTTTTAGGATACAGAACAAAAAAAATTCCTATGATTTATTTGGTCATTAAAAAATGATTTTATATGTATTACTAGGAGAGGCATTTATTAATAGATACTCTTTTTATCATTCAACACCTAATACTATCATGTTCACAATAGACAATGACAAAATAAGAATTTGTAGACTAGTATATCCCATAGAATATTTTCCTAGTTCAATAAGTCAGACACCTAATAACACTATTTTTGAGCACACATTTATACTAAGGTGGGGTGAATCAGTGTAAGGTAATATTTTACTTTTTCAATTTGATAATCACAATAATATCAATCACACAACATCAGCAATTAATAACACAAGAAGATCACAAGATTTACATGGAAACCCTTTTGGGATAAAACCATGGAGAAAAAGACTACTTGAATCTAGTGTCTAAATCCAACCACAAATAAAATACTTTAAAAAAAAATTAGGCACTAACCTACTATAGACACCAATCCCCATCACTAAACAATTTGTAAGAACCAACCTACTAGAGACACCAATACCCACTGCTAAGCACCAACTTATTAAGAGACACCAATATATTCTTTCTAAGGTACTGACCTCTACTAAAACAATCTTCCACCTTACAATTGTTTCTTCATCAACAAATGATGGAAAATTAAATTTCCTCTTCTTCTTCTCCACAAAAATATATTTATGCTTGAATGATAGAAAGAATATTTCCATATCTTTCTCAACCTTCTATCCAACTTATATAGCATTTAAATACTCTTCACAAAGGAGGTGTCCCATCTAAGAGGTACCTATTCACCAAAAATATGTGTCCATTGACATTTCTATTAACATTTCCATTGACATTTCTAGTGACAATTCTATTGACATTTTCATTGATAATTCAGTTAACATCAATTACAATTCCTTTGACAATATTCCAATAATTTCCCCCTTTGTCATGGATGGAAAATCTATAGAGAAACTCCCCCTTGTTGTATTTCTCCTCTTTTTCTCCCCCTTTTGTTAATTTTCCTCCTATGACATCAATGGCAAAGGGATGTTCATTATACTTCCACCCACAAATAAATCATGGGAAACATCCATGTCATCTTCTTAAACATCACCATAATTAAATGATTGTGTTTATATTCTTCCCTATCCTTTTGCATAATAAATTATCATTTTTTCATTTTATCTCCTTGAATTTGATCAAATATTGGATTTTTTACATCATCTACATCCATTTAGATTATCTCTAGCTTCTCAAGTGGTAACTCTTTTTTCCACTTCCCTCGAGTCTTAAGGAAAATTGCTTCTCTTTATGCTTAAGTATAATAACTTGGATATTATTATTTAAATAATCATCAAAACCCTCCTAAATATTGATCATGAAATATTATGGTGAGCCAAATAAAAATGCAACAAATGGCCTAATAATATGTTACCATCTAATATTACAAGCAATGAATAGCTAGAGCATTTAATAAACTTCTTGCCAACTTCAAATACAAGAGTAAAGGCATGCAACCTCTTTTTATATAAGATCTGAGTACTTAAAAATATTTCACAAGATTGGTAGATAAAATAATTGATCATGAATTAACCACATCCTCTAAAAGTGGTTCTTCAATATACATCCAAGTCTCCAAGTTTTTTTTGTTCCTATCTTGTAACATCAACTATGTCTTGATCATCTTTCTCATTCTTCTCTCCAACCATATCTTCTCTCTCTCTCTCTCTAATATTATATGATACTTCATCCTTTAATTTGTATTTTCATTAGAGCTAAAATATAATGCAATGGTTATCTCACTTGTATTCACACTTCTTATGAGATTAATGATACCTCTTGTACATGAAATGAAGCTTGCACAAGCATAGGTCTCTCCTTATTTTATTTATCTTGATTATTTTTCCATACTTTTAAAGTTTATTTTTTTTGGTTTACTCATGGCTTCCACTTTCTTATTATGCCTAATAATTTTTATAAAACCACTTCTACAAAAGCATGTTGTATGTCCATAGTTGTTGCACTTATATCATATGACATTATAATCTACTAAAGGACCAAATGAATTATAGTTCCTATTTAATAACCCATAATGAATTATATTCTTGTTCCAACCAAAATGTCTTTCATGAATCCTACTATCTATTTATTTATGACCAAAGTGATTACATGAAAAGTCAATACCCAAAGAAAGAGTTTTGAAACATGGTCATGTGTGCCTGCCTTAGAGGAAAGGACTTAATGAATTTGTCTTTATTATCTTTTATAGGAGTGATTATTTTTAGTGGGACTTGATTCTCTTTCTTCTTATTGATAGGACTGTTGAGAACATTTACATAGCTTTTTATCTTTTCATCATTTGCCTTCTTTGGTGGCTCTTTATGAATTTTTTATTATCCATCTGATTTTATTTATATCCAAGATCAATCTTTATAAATAGTGACATTTTTCCATTTATGATATCATCTAATATTTTGCTACTCTTCTCAAATTTGAGGCCTATATTTAGCTTAGAGGTTTTTATCTCTAGTTCCTTCCTCAAGGAAATAATTTTGAACACTAGCCTCTCAAAATTTTCATCCTTTTTGTTTAATTAGATTTTGACATCCTTTTCAATACTTTTTGATTTTTCAAATTTAATCTTGTAGTTGATGATCATATTTTATTTTTTTATATCGGTGCTTAGGGTTGATGGGTCCCTATCCCAATCACTTTTGACTAGAACTCCAACTAGTCTGGGACATAATTGGGGGCCTAGATCCCCAAGATAATACTAATGACCAGCCACAACTGGCCTAAGAATACCATCAATGGCCAAAACTACCTAAGAATACTAATGAATAGCCACTACCAACCTAATAATACCCATTATTATCCACAACTTTCCCTTGAATACTTAACAAATGGCCACATCCAGACTCTGATACCAAATTGAGATTTGAACCTGGGTAGTGCTTGAAACAATCAAGACACTTTATCAACAAAACCACATCTCATCAGTGATGATCATATTTTCTTATTCCTTAAGACTTTGTGACATTTTTTCCTTATATTCAAAATCATATTAAAGATATAATTTTATTTCAAGTTCTTCTTCTTAAGTTTCTTGATTTCACTTAGGGTGCAAATGAAATTTCTCCAAAATCTACTTCTTCATATATTCTAGCATTATCTTCCCCTTATGATTCATTTTCTTCTTTTGCTTTGTCTTCACTTTTAAATATATCATAATTTATTTTTATTGCCATGAATAATATCTCTTCTCTATCACTAGTAGAGAAACTCTCTTCAAATGAGCTACTTTCCTCTTTGGAATAGATATTATTCTTGTGCTTGTGAAAGCTCTTATTTTTCTCAAGTTTTCCTTATTTTTGGCCTTTCTTTATATTATGCTCTTCTTCCTCATCACTATTTTAATTTTTTTCATATGGGAATTTGGCCACAAAATGTCCTACCTTTCCAAAATTAAAGCATTTTAAAGGTAACTTACCTTTGTACTTGTCAGATCCTTTTTTCAGCTTCCTCACAAAATGAGCTTCTTCTTCATCTGTGTTGGTGCATTTACTTGCTTTATTGCATTTACTTGTATTTATTATTTATTTTAGTGCACTAATTACTTATTTTAATTATTTTATTATGTTTATTAATAATTTTCACTAGATAGGATAAGCTTGCTTAGCTAGTAGTCAACTTGGACACCTATTTTATTAAAGTGGAGTGCCACTCCACTATTCATGGTAAGATAGGATAAGATTGATTAACTAGTAGTCAATTTGTGTTGATCATTTACACAAGTTTGACACCTATATTTTCAATTTGGAGTTTCACTCCATTATTCTTGTATTCAAATATCAGTTTAACTACATGTATTGTGTGAGTTTCATGATCTTTATCATGTACGCCTTACTCTATATAAGCAATGTCTATTTGTGTATTCTTCATCATATTAATATTAAATTATCAAATTAATTCATCATATTTGATTTATTTATTCATTTCTATTATTACCTCAAATATATAGTTATTATTTATTACTAGTATTGTTTTATCTCTTATTTATGTTTTCTATTAGATTCATTAGATTTTGTAGCTAATTCTAACATGGTACCAGAGTTATCTTGAATATATAAATTGTTAAATATTTAAGAGAAAAATATCTAGATATAGGATAATTTTTTTTGTCTACACACACAAATGGGAGCTTTGTGGAGAATTTATGAGCTCAC